>JAVCKT010026943.1:0-12290 GCA_032273925.1 Rhynchotus rufescens | reverse complement strand
TTCAATTTTGTTTATATTCGTCCACTATAGTTTAATCTACCACTACTTTAAATAGATACTGATATGCCAAGATTGACCGACCTATATATATATATATATATATATATTCTATTTTCATAGGATCTCAAGATTTTTGTCTCATTTTCACCCTTCCTTTTTATCTGTTTAATTCAGAGCAGCTGGTGCAACTACTTAATTTTATCCTACCCATCCATTCCCTAGGGATTGGTGGGGCAGATAAGCAATTAGGGATGCTATTCATGAGTGGTTATTTCTTATTTGGAAGTGGTTTCTACCCACAATTTATTCCGAGCCATTTGTCATACACTTGTGCTCATGCCTATGTAACTGTGCTATGGTAATGCACTCTTTCTCTGTAGAATAATGACAATCCCCCACATTTGCTACTAAATTATGTTTATGGCTACCCCTACGAGGGAACAATTGTTTAAATGAGAAGAGATACTATTCTTAAAGGATGTCTTTGATTGCTACAATTATCATAATTACTTGAAACATATATAAATGAGAAAGTATGTGGGAGGTAAATACATGGGTGCATTTACAGCATTTATGTATCAGGAATATCAGGAATGGGTTAAAGTTCTGTTTCATGTCTGATACATATTGGAATCCAACTTTTCGGCCAGATTTGCATTTCTGTAAAAGACATTCTAATGCAAATAGGATGAAGCATATATCAAATGGAAAGAGAAGCCATTTTAAGTAGATCTGAGTCACTTTACCTTTCCTTTCCTACCAGCTCCCTCTGAATCTCTGTCTCTGAATATCACACAGTTCCTTCCTCTGGCAACGTTTTCATCTCTAGGAAACGGAGGCCCTGATCCTTCAAAGACTTACGTGTGTTTACATGGCAGGTCCTTGCCAGCAGCAAGATTAGTCACTGGGCACAGTTAAAGCTTTGTCAGGCCTGGGGTGCAAGGCCCAACAGCAAACAGTCCAGCAGCACCAAATTCACTGATTTATTCTACTACTCTCTCTGGGCAGAGGATCCTGCCAAATCCTACCCACTCCTCGCTCTTTGCACACTGTGTAGTGCCACCGTCCTCTCCAGGGCTCCAAGAGCACTGGGTTGTTTCTGCTTGGGACTCTTGTTGAGGTGGAGATGAGAGGACGTGGCAGCACCTCTGAAAGAGCCCTCGCTTTCCAAAAGTCAAAGGCAGGGGCTGAAGAAACTTGGTAACCTGCTCAGATGGGTCTTGTCTTTGGGAATAGGCCTTGCACAGTCAGGGTCACTCATATAGCTTGTATAGCTGTATAAACACTGCTATACACTGGGCACTGATCACTATATCAAAAGAGCACTTAATGTGGGGATTGATAAGAAGAAAGGGCTGCTTAGAAAGGAAGCTTTCCATAGATAACTCTGCTCCCACAAAATACACTGCAGTGTTGGTTTTTCACTGTCTCCCCTCCCCTTGTGCCCAGCTAAACCTCTCTGATTACAGGACAGCCTCCCCTCGCAGTTCAAAGAACCTTGTCTGGTTTTAATCTTAACTAGAACTATTCTTCTTTCCTCCAGCTTTTACTTTTAATTTCCTTTTCACACTCAGATGAACCTCCTCTACATTTGTACATTACCAAGAATTTTTCATCTATTTTCACATCAGCTATTTTTATTATGTTTTGGTAGCTTGCTTCATTTTTATTTCTAGAGCAGATACTGCTGCGGCATGGAAAAGGCTCTGTAATGCCTCTAAATCATTTAAATTTAGGATGAAATGCTCTCCATTCCTTCAGCTGCACACTGCTGGTCATGGCCTTGTAATGAGACCATCAGTTACCTGCTCCATGAAGGCGCCTCTCCCTCTTGGGCACTTGCCACAAAAGCAGCTCACAGACCTGATCAGACCAGCCACACAGGCTGCTGATGCACACACGCCGATGCATGACTGAGGTTCACTGACTGCACTTTCCTCCCTACACTTGTGCTGCTGTATTTTTAATGAGAAATTCTGTTTTATTAATTTTGGATTTTACTGTATTCCGCTTTCTCTCTCTTCCTCTTTCTCAGATGTGAACGGCCACGCAGGACCCACCTGACATTTCTGCTTGACGTGGAAGCACAAACTGCAGGTCGCTCCCCCTGCGCCCGGAGCCCTTCCTGCCCTCCACACCCCTGGTGGGAAGGACGGACCTGCAATTCCCTCTCTGCTAACAGAGGGCATATACTCCATTTCCACGGATCCATCGCTTTATCATTCTTGCAAAGTATCTTATTTAAATCTTGCTTTGCATAACCTGCTGAGTGATTATGTAATAGTTTGCACCTGTTATTCAAGATTTTCTGTCTCTTGCTTAATTAGACGTATTTAGCACCTGACAAAACTTTACAAATATATGGGGGCCTATTCCAACTGGGTGCATCAGATGTCTAATAAACAATTTTGTATCATTTTGGTTCCTGTTTCCAAGTGCGTTGAAAAAGACTCAATTTTACATCCTGCACAGACTTTCATAATATTAATATTTTGCAGTGGACATCAAACCCTCTGATTTTACTCTAGGGTTGTCGGAATTATGCTTTTTCTCTGTTTGCATAAATTTTATAAAGGTTAATTATTGATTATATCATGTTGTCCTTCTGATCTATACTAGACCGTGACTTAAGAGCAGATTAAACTGCAGTTGCTGACCTTTAGTTTGATGCACCAGTGAGATGATTTGGGAAATCCTGGTACAATTTATTTTTGAGATCAAAGACTCTCTGTTTCAGTATGCAAACTCCAGCTTGAACTTTTATGTCATCTCTCTTGTCTCTCCATTGGCGTTTTCTGATAAACAACAGCAGATCTTTTAACTTTGGTAATCATTTATTCTAGGGGTTAACATTCCCTAGGAAGAGTCCATGTTTAAAGCCTGAAATTTTGGAAGAGGGAATTAAACAGTATGGGTTTGGGGGGAAATGTAGTTACAGTGAGGCATAAGCTGTGGTTTATAATACAGCATGTTTCTTAACCATTTTATGGCAAAGGAACAACCTAGAAGAGGCCAGAAGTTTGATTGGAAAAGAAAATGTGTAAAAAGGATGGGAAGGGATCCCAGAATTCTTAAAGGAAAATTCAGACTAAACTGAGAGATGCTAAAATCAAAGCAGAGAAAGATGCAGAAGTGATTAGCTGGTATGTCTTGCCTTTGTTGGCTAAAGCTGAGTATACCCACTTTCAAAACGCTAGCAAAGAGGCAATCGGGAAACATCATTTTCAGTTTAGTGGTGTTAATGGAAATGACTATATAAGCCTACATTGGTCACAGAATTACAGCTCTAACAAAAGGCTTATAGATCCCAAATTCATCACTGTCGAGCAAAATATTTAAGTATATATGCAAGCTCCAGGAGTGCCTTTTAATTGGGCTCTAATTCAAGTCCCTGATTAAGTGTTTCTTTGAGAAAAAGGATTCTGTGGGAGAAGCTAAGGTAAGCCAATGGCCTGGAAATCAGTATTCAGTCCAGTGAGCCCCCTAAGCAAAACTTTGTTCTAGCTGCAAATAGAATTTATATACTAAATCTTTTCAATAGTAAGTCTGCCCTCCTCATTCATATGGTAACAGCCTTCTGCGAAGCTTACATATGTGTAAATAACTCACAGAAATTGTGTCAAGAAAACAATAGAAGACAGAAAACATTTTTTGGTGCACTAAAATAAAGTATCTTGTGGCAACATGCAGCCATAGGAATGCTCAAAACTTCTGCTCTCCTCATAGGTGAAAGTCAGCTCTGAAATTCCTGTCTGTTTTTTTCTGTCTGTGGCTCTGTGAGTGGAATCTGTAAAGTAATAGGAATATTAAGTAATGCATTGCTTTCGTTTGCTGGCTGGAAGACTTCAGCATCTGTGACTCTTTATCTAGAAAAGACTTAGCAAATACAGAAGCAGATCAGCTTCCTGTGAATAGAAAATATATATTTTTTTCCCTATGGAACTGCTAAGTAACATGCTTATCTGAATACCTTTGAAAACCTTGGTGTGAAGCGGGACTCGCTTACCCTTTTAAATACTGCACATGTACACACACTGCACTTTGAGATGCAATCAGAGCAATTTTTTGATATTGAGCAAGCCCATGTACTCAGTGATGGCAGAAACATTTCTAAGCTTTCCAAAAGCCCCTTTAGAAATCTCAGACACATTTGTGATGCTGCTTTTCTGTCTACCTTCCCTTAATGTGTGCAGTTTCCTCACCGGCTCTTAAATGATGCACTAAAGCAGCTTTAATCCTTTAAGAGTTCTTCACAACATAAAAAAAAGTGGGAATTGAGATAAAAGACTGGTGTCTAAAACTCATGGCTCCTCTTTCTCTTGCAGTTTTCAGAACAGGTGGCAACACTAACTAGCAATAAAAAGAAAAAAATATAAAAGCTGAGGAAAAAGGAAATATGACCCATTCTAGATGGCAAGTGCTACACCTCTCAAATTTTAAAGCCCTCTTAAAACAGTTTCCATGGGAACAGAAATTTGGCACAAGGGTTGTTATGAAAAACTGTTGGGAAGCAGCTCCTACCAAGCCAGATGGTTAATACGTAACAGGGGAATGTAACAAGAAGGGAAGTAGGTTGTATAACCCCTAAAACCTTGATAATGGGTCCAAACGGACCTAATCACAGGGCTCATCTCCAAGAAAATGTCATCACGCATACCAAGGGTGACAATATTATCAAATGCCAGTGGAACATTCCTGATGAGGTGGAATATGCAAGGTTACAAACACCTTTCAGCAGTGCTGTTGTGGCTAGATGGAAAAACAGAAAAGGATAGATGTGGCCACAAGAAGCGGCAACTGTTCCCACTTCCAATTAAGCCGAAGGAAATCGTACTGCAGTCTTTGGTTCCAGTAAATATGCAGCTAATAACTCCAAAGAGGCTTCTGAACATCTCCACGCTGAAAAACTGAGTTTTCTATTTATATTAAGCTTCAGATAAGGTGGCACAGGGGAAGGAAAGTTTCCAAGCAGCACAAGCTGCTCAAGCTCAACAGCACAAGCTCCACCAAGTACTGTGGTCACCCCACAGCCCAGATCCAAAGCTAATTTCAAGGTGTGCTGAGTAGCTGCAATGAACGCTTCGGTTGCCATTAGTTAGCTTATTAGCTTTAGTACTTTATCCTACCTCCCAACCTGTACAGTGTCGTGCACCGGACAGGAGAACCATGACAGCTCTTCCCCATCTCCGGCAGGGAGGGAATGGCATCTCCTCCTGCTACTAGGCTTGATGGGCGAGCTCCTGATTCTCATGGATGGGCAGCATGAGCATGATGGTGACTCCTGCTGATTTAAATAACAATGCTTAAATATATTGGTACATCTGAATTCATGAACACGTCAAGAAGCAGCAAGAAACTGGATTTACCCTGTGAAACTGAACTAAAATACTCCATGAACCATGCCATGGGCCTCCATGAGATACTGCTTACTGCTTACTGGGCCATCTTTCACCTGGCTTTAATGAAAATACAGTGTTATGCAAAATCACTTTGGTGGAAGAGGCCTCCCAGGTGGGGTTCTTAGGAGGTGGTGCCACAGCATCCTGGTCTGTATTAAAGCTGGAACTCTTTTCTAGCAATGTATGCAATTTAATTTAAATCTAGCAATTTAATGTTAGAATGGAAAGCACTATGACTATAATGCTGGAGGAAGATTTCTTCCTGATTATAATAGTAATCAGCTATGAAAGATGCATGAAGATTTATTACATGCCTAGTTTGTAGATAACAATTGTAAGACAGAGAACTGCTCAGGGTACCACAGCAGTCTGGGAATATAAAATGGGTCCCAATTCTCTATTGCTCACAGGCTGAAACACTTGCACACGCTTTTGTAAGTGGGAGGTAAGACACAAACAAATTGCAGAACTTGTTTCAAGCATTTTGCTATGCTGATGCAAAAGACACAAAGCGATATGTCAATGCACAGTTAGATCAAAATAAAATAGTACTGAAAGAATTTAATACAATCCTGCAGACACATAATCCTGTATTTAACGCGGTGAAATATCACTGAGGTCAGCGCAATTTTTTCTGCTGATAGAACTTGTGAGATCTCCAAGCCAAGTATCTCTCTTGAGAGAGTAAACACAAAAATCCTGTCCCTTCTCAACACAACTTGTCTCTGCTCGGCAAGCTGTTTCTTCAAGCATGGCTCCAGTGCAGCACATATGCACATAGAATTATGTGGCCACTCATAGGAATTAGATCTGATCCAGAAGACTATTCTTGATCTAAATGGAAGCTGAAAATTTCATTAAACCCTTGTGCTTGCTTGCCTGAAGCTCCCAAGGGTGTACGACTGGCTTCACTACTTGCAAGATGACTTTGGCTACCTCTCAGAGCATGAGGACTATAAACGGTCCCTTTTGTGTCCCTAAAGTAGACCTAGTGAGGACATCACCGCTCCATAACGTCTTTTATTCTGACTGACATTTCATTTTGGTTTCGTTATAGCTGCTACTTGTATTGTCAGATAATTACATTTTTCTGCAGCCACATTAGCACAAGAATCTATGGTAAAAAAAAAAAAAAAACAACAAAACAAAACGCAGAAAACAACAAAAAAAAACAACCAAAAACTATCCAAAGCCTTCAGTATTCCCCAGTGACCCAGAAAAATAGCGAGAGGCATGAGCTCATAGCCCCTGTTATGCCACAAATGCCTTTATCTATTGTACATAAAGCAATTTGAACTCCTGTCAGGTGAGACAGAGTAAGATGTTGGTGCACTGAATCTATATGGGTCTTGCCATAAACCAGGCAATTTTATACTCCAATTTTATTATTACAAACTAGTGAAAAAATGGGGGAGGTGGGGAGAGATATTAATGATGATCCACTGTAACTCATGATGATCTAATGTAATTTACACTCCTGCTGTTTTAACTTTCGAGGTCTGGGCTCTTGGCTAATGACATTTTTATCATGCTGAGGAAAACAGCAGTTATCCTCCCCTTAAGTCAAACGGTCATTTCTGTCAACTGGAAAAAACCTTTCCTTCATGTTGTTGGTCAGTTTATCTGATCTGCCTAGGCCTGGTAGTTTGAAAATGCAAGTTTTGGCAGTTTGTCTAGCTCCAGACAATAGTAATGGCTAGATGCCTCACAAGCTACCACCATGCCTGAACTCAGGTGGTGAAATGCCTCATGCTTTGGACATCTTCTTGCTAGAATAAAATCTGAATGGGGAGCTTGGCACTGGGACATGTTCCTTGAATGTGCACAGGTAGGGTTGGTGATAGGTATCTTCTTGAATCACGTCCTGTCTCCAGAACTCATGTGGAGGCTCCATGCAGGCACCTCTATTTAGTATCCCGACTCCAAAGCTTTGCCTTCAGAGCCAGCATTCACTCAAATCTGATTTATTTTTTATTTTTTTAAGAAGCAGGTGGATCAGACTTTTCTTTTCAAACCAAGATAGTGCCAAATAGTCAACTTTTGTGTAACAGCTTTCTGGCTGAAGCACAGCATCAGGAAGAGGGAAACAAGGGCTCCTTCCTCCTCAGCATGAAGCCAATTTTATCTCCATCTCTCAAGTGCCAGGAGAATGCCCTAATCATCAGATTTGCACATGGATACAAGAAGACAGCTTTTCCTGTTTGCAACAGTACATGGTTGCCATCTGTCCAAAGAAAACACAGTCCCATGTGCAGTTCAGTCCTACAGTGAAGACCTTTTCTTGCCTGGGTTCGATGCCAGAAATCATACTTAGTTTAAAGAGCAGGAGAGGAAGAGAAATAAAACTCCGGATTCTCTAATCCTTCTTTAGGGAAAAGAAAAGAACAGGTATTGGAGAGACAAAGTATGAGGAAAAGGGCATGTTGGGCCTTCCCAGAGCTAAATGTGGTTTGAACTTTTCGCATTTTAAATTGTGGCATTGCAGTCTAGCACCTGAGGGTCACTTGGGTTTATGTCATGTGCTATATCTACAGAAAAAATAAAAGTAATTATGCTGAACATACCCATTTTCTGGTGGCAGGACGGGTATGTAATATAGCAGTGTCTATGTGCAATTGAACTTCATAATCAAGTATTCTCTTGTTACTATACTTGTGGTATAATATTCTACAAGCTTCATACCTTTGTATAACAACAACATCTTGTGCTCTGTCTGCAACCTTCAAACATGCCAACCCAGACAAGAACAAATTGCTTTCAGGAAAAACTTTTAGAGTCTCTGATGCTTCTTGGGAAAGGCCATATTGGTAAATAACACTTCCATCATTACCACATGTCATTTGATATAAGGGCTTATTCACCCCATTAAATTATATGACATATAAAGCAAAATTCAAGGGTAAAATTTTCAAGCTTTTTCTGAAGAGAATTTATTTTGCTTCTATTGGCTTTCCATCCTGACTTTTACAATAGCAGAGCCTGAGTAATGAAGACAGAAGCATAACACCTCTCAGGACTGATCAGGATCTTATATTAAACCATCCATTACTCTGTCTCCTGCCTCATGCAATGAAGCAGAATGATGTCAAGGACCATGTGGGTGGGTCTTCCCCTACATGTTCCCTACATGACATTCTGTTTTTACCCTGTTCTTCCAGAAAAATGGCCAAATGCATATGATCAAGTTCCCCTTAAGATGTCTTATTTTGAATATCTTAAGTGTCTCCAAGAAATAAGACCAACATCTTTCTCATCACTGCCCATTTACTCTGGATGCTATTCTGCATTACCACAGCCTACCTCTAAAATTTGTCTTTGATAGCTCAAAAGCGACTGCTCTGATACCCTAAACACTGCAAGCAGATAGGGTAGGACATCCCTTCCCATCTCATGGGAAGTGTAGTTAGGCAAACAGATGAGCATAATGGGGAAAAGGAAGAAAACAGACTTAAAGAGTGAGGTAACTGTTCAAGTGAAACAGTGGGCAGGAGAGAAAAAAATGGGGGAAAAAAGTCCAAGTGTTCAGTTATTGTATTGATTTCTGTTAGTTACACTGAGGGATATGCCTAAAACCCACCCCAACATGGCAAATCCAGAACCAGATTCCTAGAACTGTAGGGAGCTTCTTTCCTGCACATATATCCTAAAAGCTGAGTGCTTCTCAGATACTGCATAACGAAGTGGGTGGGGGAAGCACTAGGTAAAAGCTCTGTGCTTTGTAAAATTGAAGCAATTTAAATTGATTAGACATCAGATAGAGATGCCTGTAAAATTCACAGTGCCAAACAAATGTGGCTAAAGTAGCTGCTGTAGTAAATCTATTTGGGAAATAAGTAATCAACTGCTTGCCAGTCTATAAAGTCAGCATAATGTGGGCCTCAAAGAAATACTCTGAAAACTAAAGCTAGATACTAAAGGACTCATCTTCAGGCCTGCATATTTATATTTAATAATGACTTTCAATAATACACTTTCTTTGGTTAAAAATTCCAGTGCCTGGAGGCTCTCTGCAATATATCTCTGCCCCAATGACAGTACTTGGGATTTTATTTGCATTTGTTAATAATTTATTTTCCTTCAGCTTCATCGGTAAAAATTTTAGACTGGAAAGGAATGTCACTGTAGGATGGCTGGGAAATGAAGGAAAACGTGGCTTGCCCCCAGGAATGCGAGGGGCACAGAGCGGCCTCCGCGCTGCTCTGTCCTCCAGGAAGGTCGCAGGGGACGCTGCCCTTCCGTAGGGAATAAGGAATGCTGTGTGAACAAATGTATCCTGGCACATGCTCCTACTTCCTAAAAAACAGAAAATTTAACTATTATAAGCAGTATATTTTTTATTTTTTTAATTACAGAGCCTTCCCAAAGCAGCCTGTGTTATCCGAGGAAGATCACTAATAGACCTGGTATCACCAGCCATCCTCATATTCTTTGCTGTCCACTGAGGTTCAGCTAAAAAGAATCAGATGCCAAACGGTGTATGCATAGAAAAACAAACCTGTAGAAAAAGACACCTGAAGTAAATGCAGGCACACCACATTATCCAGCAAGGAAAAAAAAAATGATCAAGGACAATGCTATTTGTTGCATATACAGGGAAAGTGTCTTTAAAAACTGAGAAACCTCTCCACAGACCTTGTCATTCAAACTGACCTTCAGTGATACCAACTCTAGGGTATCTATCTCTGCTGCAAAGTGTTTGCTCATCGCTTGGTGTGACCTCCCTTACTGTGCAAGGCTGGGTACCTGCCACTTTGAAACTTGGAGTACTATAAAAGACAACCACGTTAGGAAAAGGTTACCTGGCTCTATGCTATCTACTAAAATGGGGTAAAGGGAGCTTATAACATTCAAAGATCTTCATTGTGGATGTGCACACAAGAGTATGGAGCTTCACGAGATGTGGGCATGGTTGGTCCCTTCAGAGGGCAGCAGCCAGGATGGACGTCGGGGCAGGATCCTGCTATGAGACACATGGACAATGCGGTGACCCCCTTCTTCTGCAACCTCCTGCCTTGGAAAAAGGCCCATCATACTGAGAGGTCCCCTCAACACCTGATAACTGGCCTCTAAAATGAATAGCATGCATTTTAACCAGGACTAATACTACTAATTGTAGTATTAATACATACACTTCTGTAATAATACACATGCTCTATCTTGTATTGGCTAAGGGACAGATTTCCCTATCTACCTAATTTTCAGTGGCTTAATCAAATATACTGGTCCTGATACAACAACACACTTGAATGTAAGAGATTTAGCTTTTGAAAAACTACCTGGTTGAAGAGAATGGGATCAAGGTGTGCACAGTCAAGTTCATCAGTAAATTCTGCAAGTGGCCTATGGTTTTTTTCCCCGTACAAAATACAGTATCTAGACTAAGTGTATGACTTCATGGATTGAAGCCACACG
Source organism: Rhynchotus rufescens (assembly GCA_032273925.1). Classification (NCBI taxonomy): domain Eukaryota; kingdom Metazoa; phylum Chordata; class Aves; order Tinamiformes; family Tinamidae; genus Rhynchotus; species Rhynchotus rufescens. The sequence goes on along the minus strand of JAVCKT010026943.1, from coordinate 1,479 downwards.
GACAGCCCTACACCATGGACTACCAAGCAGGTTCTGAGTGAGCGCCAGGATGCATATGTGACACACGTACGTGTGACAGTCATATTCTGACTGGAACAACAGGAGTTTTCAGTAAAATCACTAGTCAGCTAGAATTGCTGGGTTTTTTGAGTCTTGCCATCTTTCACATGCAACATTAAATCCAAATCTCATTTTCGTCCATCTCAGAACACCTTTCACCTCTTCAAGAAAAAAAATAATAACCGCAGTTGCATGACCAATTTTCCTCAGTCAAACAAAAGCACTGAAGATTAAATTGATACTATTCATACCTGCATACAAAGTGCTGTAGAATAGATATGACTATCTACAAACTCCTCTCATTATACTCTGAATATATTCTTTTGTTACTGGAAACATTTTTGCAATAGCATTTCACATGAGTCAATAAAGCTCATTAAATACAAATGTGATAGTATAAAAATACCACTAGCTAAATTATTTCTGCTAATTAATTAGCATAAGCTGCCAGGATGAAATAAAGAGAAACTAAGGAATAAAGTTTTGAATAAAAATCAAGAGTCAACTACAGACCAAAACACAGGCTTGAAGTATATTTAGAACTACATGCCTGAAGTATATTTTGACTATACATTCTGCACCTTCCTAGGTACAATCTGCAAAAAGATGCTTAACATGCACATAAGCCAAAAAAAAAAAAAAAAAGAGTAATTCCCTTCCTTTCATAGTCTATTTGACATGAATACTCATTTTAATGCTGCATTTGTTATATTTTATTATATATTATATATTATATATTATATATTATATATTATATATTATATATTATATATTATATATTTATATATTTTATATCATGGGAACAGTAAGAAAAAAAAATTACAAAAAACAACTACTCCAGAGTTTCAAGGACTAAAGCCAATGAATTGGTAGCGTAAGTATTTCTACCAAGGGTAACAATAGAGTATAAGCAAAAATAAAGGGGACGTGCACCAAAAAGTTGAACATATCTACGTAGAGATGTAAGCACCGATACTAGAAAAATATAGCACTAGATCAGCAGTGAAAATGATTGAATGATGTTACCTGGAAGGAGGATTAAGCAAAAAAGCGAAAGAAAATGAGGAAATATGTGGAAATGACCCATGATATCTATCTTGCAAATCCCTGATCCCATCAATCATCTCTGCTAAGATTACACGTTGCTGGGGAGAAATTGGGCTGAAATGTTAACGATCTCATGATGTACATGCTGCCAGAACCCCGCAGGGCAGCCCCAGGAGGAGCGCAGAGGCTCTGGAGCTCTGTGGGGAGCAGGGGCACATCCAGGCTCCCCGGGCACGGCTGGTTCCGCAGGGCTCTGCTGCCCACTGCACCTTAACAGGTGTTATAAACCCTAGGACCTAACACGTATTGTGGTAGACATAAGTTCTCCAGAGTATTAAAACCGTGATATAGGTAGTCACCTATTGAAAAACA
>JAVCKT010026942.1:10197-57068 GCA_032273925.1 Rhynchotus rufescens | reverse complement strand
CTTGCTGTCATGTCTCTTCCCCCTTGGTGTTTGTGTTTCTGCCCATCAGCAGCGTGAGATCTTTTTTTCCCCCTTCCTCTCCTCCTCCCCTTTTCCTGTTTCTCTCCCTCAGCCACCACATCCTTCCTCGTGCCGCTTATCGCTGAGATTTCTCTCTCTCTCTGTTCTCACTCTGCCGCCTGTGATTAAGTACCTGGCCCCTTTCCAGCCTGCTGAGTGCAGAGCTTTGCAATGGAGCTCCCGGGAGAGGAGGCTGCCCCGGAACGCGCTGCGCCGCAGGACACCGCCTGCACGTGCTCCCTGCCTGCCTTGGCGGCCTGCAAGGTGCTGGCCATATAACTGCTGCCATCTGAATAACGACAGCAATCCACGGGAGTTCTCATAGTAGAAAAAAGTGGTTACAAAACATCCAAAATCCTTAGTCTAGAAAACTACCTTATTCTCCGATCAAATACGCACACAGCTGAACTGACTGACGTTTCGTTGCTTCGACTTTTGAGACTCGGCTTTTTGTTTTGGGGTTAATCCAAAACAAAAGCTGTGTCTGAGGCTATGTACAAATGAGGCAGGTTTCTATTCAGGATGCAAACTTCAGTATTATTTGAAATTTGCATCTGAATTCTTTCACCGAGGTTAGTCTTCATTTGAACTGCAAAGAAATATGTTGCTTTTAGTGGGAGATATCACTGCTATGATACTGCATTGCTTAATTGCTACTGCAGTCCTCTGATTCTTCATTCCTTGTAGAACATCTCGCAGCTGTAGCACAGCTCCCTCAAAATTGAATAGTGGAAGGTAGTTATTTGTGCAAATTAAACTAAATTAAAGATTTATTTTAAAATATATGAAGATGCTTTGCTAGATAGAAAAATGCCCTTGAAGCTTCCTCCAAAACATTATCCTAAGCCTGCAAGCTGTGCTGCAAAGTATCTGCTTTTGTTACTTTATCTTTGGCACAAGGCTGTGAACGCTGATATGACTTTATATTGGTAATGGCAGAGTTCAATTACCGAGAGGCTTTTTCCCAGGAGGTTTATAACCATTTACAATAAGGCCTCTAGCAACATTGCCCACCAGCTGAGGCTATCCAGAATTAAAAGACAATTGAATGCAGAAAGGATGTTTATCTTTGATAAATTCAAACATGTGAAAGTATAATGTAATTGGAAGAAGATCTGCAGGAAGGTGGAAGAAACTCTTTATTTCCATCTTAGTGTAGGTCTAAAAGAGCGGTGGGAGAACACATTTTCCATGCAAAACACATTTTCATTTGCTGTTCAGCCAGGTTTTTCTTGTCTTACGTTCAAGGACAAAGACAGGCAGAGAGCAAAGGGATCAATGCTAGTTCAGTCTCCATTGCTCCAAATTTCTTTTATTCCCTTTCTGCTTTCCGCAGTCTCCTGGCTGTCCTCAGTCTCATTCCCTCCATTTCATTCCCTCTCCTTTATTCTTCTCCCAAGGCTCTTATTTTTGTTTCCGTTGCATCTCCCTTTTCCTGCTCTTCCCCAAGTCCTCTTTCCTCCTCCCTGACCTATCTTCCCACTTAAAATACTTTCTTCCTGGCCTCATGGAGCATCTCCATGGTGACTCCATGATGTCATTAGACTAGGAACTGTTGCCCAGGAAACTGTATGATGTCATTGCACAGGAGACAGTTGCCATGGTTACTGAATGGGCTGAGGTAACCACGGAAAAAAGGGATTGTCATCTGACCAGTGCCAGGAAACGTTCCCATTAATGGGAATAAAGAACAAACCTTTATTTATATATTTACATCCTGAAGAAGGCTGTATGACTCAAAGAACCCCGTTCTTTTGCTGATGCCATGTGCTCCGTTTGGGCGGCTTCCAACTGGTCCCTGCGATCTTGCTCCCCTATTGCTATTGCTGGCTGTTATTATAAATAACTTCCAGCCTCAATAAATCTGGAAGAAAACAACATGCTCCTGTGCAGGATGGTTTCCTACCTTTTCTTGCTGGGTTTGCTCTCCCTGTTTGCTTCCTTTTGTTTCTCTGTTGTTATCCCAGCAGTTGTCAGTGATGCAGTAGTGGGGAATGTGGAATGTCGAAGCTTCCTCTGTCCCAGACTCTGTATCTCCATAATGCAAACTGTGCTTCCCACTCTTTTATACTGCCTTTCCCTACCTCCATTTCATCCCTGTTGAAATGGACCTGCCTTGTTTGAGTAATTCCAGGAGTTCCAAGAAAATGTCAAATGTCAAGAATGAAGCAGAGGTTAAATGGAAAGTAGAGGCAGCTGTTGAAGACCAAGAAAGGAATGCAAAAGTAAATAACCTTCACTGAAGGAGAGCAGTGTATAAGCATGGATACGTGGATAATTGTGATTCCTGCAAAGGTGTGGGAATGTGAATTGTGTCTGGAATTGTGTCTAGTAAGTTTATTTATGTGAAAAGCAGATCAATAGTTCTAGCATAGTGTTCTGTGTGTGTATAACCATGTATATTTATATATAAAATGTCTTATGGATGAATAAGCTTTCATGAAAATGCCTCTTCAAGAGTTTCTGTCATTTTGGGGAGGTAGGTGTATAAGGCATATTACACAAAATATGCCCATGTAAGAGTGACTGTCCCCACGTAGCAGCTGTCAGGATGCGTAGATGCTCTGCAGCTTGCTGGAAACTGTAGCTCTGCATTTAAGCAATATAATTGATTCGCCACAAAACAGGATCTTTTCTTACCCTCCTATATGTCGTGATCCTTAAGACAGATTCTAGTTTTCAACTTAAAAATGTTATTATCGCTGTGGACAGGAGTTCTGTCACAGCAGATGTACAGCGTGCTGGGAGCAGGTCAGATGTCTGAGGATTGGGAAGTTTGGGGGAAAATTAAAACCTTTTCGAATTTTTGATTGCCTTCCTCATCCTTTGGATATCCTATTGGTCTAGCTGCTTGCTTGTTTGGTGTACTGCACAAACATTTACAAGGTTATCTCAGCCTCTGTGCTGTGAGAGGTACATTTCACATCTGCAACTGGGCAAGGCTGCAGGAAATAGTAATTATAAGAGATCAGATAGCCTGGAGACAAAATAGCTAATGGAGATGGAAAGCAGGAGCCAGTCGCTGTCAGGGGATTCCTAATAAGCGAGTGAGAGATGTGCACAGTAACTGGCCCATATCTCAATTCTTGCCTCTTAATTTGATGATGGGATTCAGCTACTCAACGTGCACAGAGTTGGTGAGTTTTTAGGGAGTGGTGGCGTTGGATTGAATTCACAATTAAATTGAGAACCCTAATGGCCTGGGCCAATCTTGCAGTTTCTGTATTTCTCAATATCAGATTCTGCTAACACTGCTGCTGGAGGGCTATGTGATTCCTACCCTTAATGGCAGCTTGTGTTACTTTTCCCATTAACAGCTTGAGGTTGACCCCAGGACTTGAGGCTGTTTGAAATTCAGCACTATGCCAGGCAACCCAAGTTTATATTTAAAAGAGTTATACTTGTGTCACATTTATGGGTAAAATCTGAGAATAAAGCAGAAAAATGGAGCTTTTTTTTTTTTGTTTAACTATCAAGGTGGGCTGGGAAAAAGCTTGTCTGAACTCCTCTTTTCAAATATATTTAACTAGGAATCAAGAGTAACAGACATGTTCACGTTTGAGCTGTTTGCTTCCGGCTTCACCAACTTGAGATTTTTGCAAATATTTAAATATTAACTATAGCCTGGGATGTACCAATAATAGATTTGGATTAATAGAATTACGGATTTGTTTTCTAGCACATCCAGGCTGCCGAGGTGTCTGTGCATGTGGGAGAGAAGCGGCACGCTGCATTGCAGGACGGGCAACGAAATCCCTGCTTTTGCTGACCGACACTTCCATCTGCTGGAGAACTGTGTCCTCGCACTGCTCACTTGGTGCTGCCCTCCAAGATGAGGTCCAGTCTTGCTAATTACCAAAAAGAAAATGTTGTATTAACTATGATTTATTATAATGATAAAAATAGTTCTGCTGTGATACCAAATGATTGCCACAAAAGCCTTTTACATGTTCTCTAGCTTTAGATTTGAAACCTGATTGTCTGCCTGTCTTGCATCGGTATTTTATGTTTTATTCTGAACTGAACTATTTAGTTCAGTGTTAGCATACATTCAAAACCAGAATGTACAGACCCCTGCTTGCTGGTGGGTGACACAGTGGCTTGTGAAATAGAAGGACTTTTGGCAAGAGACTGCAGAGCTGCAGTACAGCCCCTTTCCCCACAAACATGAGAGGGGCTGATGCCTTTTGATGCCTTTTGAGAGCGGCTGCCTTGGAGTCCTCCCTGCTCCCCTGCACAGAACCAGGCACCCTAGGAGTCACTCAACTTGTTGTATTAGGAAATGTTGGGATAAACTTAGCTCAGGAGAAACCTAACTGCGGCCCAGCTAATCAGTGTTTCCTTTTGCTTTTCATTGAGTGATTTCTACTCACTACGTCCTGAAAATCCACTACTGTTTTGGAAGGCTAGCATAGGATGACAGCTCTATCCTTTTCTTAATTAATCTTATTCTGTATTGTTTTGCTTTTGGTTTGTTCCTTAGTTATTTATAAGGAAAAGTATGCAGATGTAACCAATTCTTCAAAATGTAATTTTGTTCAATAAGTAAGTTTTATTCTATTGCAGATATATATGACAGTGTTAGAAATGTTAACATTGAATCATCTCTGGATTTGGTACAGTGCAGTTTTAAATATAGAAATGTTAATATATAAATTATATATGATACATACGCTTACATGTAGGACAATGTACTAGCTAAAGGAATCATTTTATAAGAATTTATGTTGACTAAATAAATGTGAATATACATCATAATCACATATAAAGATAACATACAAATGCATAATACTTGGTAAGATACTTCTATAAAATGAACTTACTCTCACCTTGGCCCAACTATACACTTAATACAGGCAATTCTGTGCCCTTTGGGATCATTATTATGCTGAGATAAGTATCTTCAGTTGTTCACGTGAAAGCCTGACATGCTCTCCATGTTGGCCTTTAATAATTAACTCTGTAGAATGCATCAGCTTTTGAATTTAATGTTACTGTTAAGCTTTCTGAAATACCTGTGCTTGATAAGGTGCTATATTATATAGGTGTTTAATTTAATTATACAGTGGCCATGCCAAGCGCTCTTTGGTTTGAGGCAGTGAGGGGAAAGGTGTCTACAAGCCAAACGACAGGAATGGATTTTAGGGAGTTATTTTTTTTTTTTAATTCCTGCAGGTGAAAATTTAGACTTTTGATTTATGTTGATTGTTCTTGCAATGTTAAGAAAAAAAAATGTCTCAAAGTATCTTCTGTTCATGACACTAGATGTTTTACAAGGGAGTTGATCCTGTGTCTGGGTGTTTCTCAACAGGGCAATGCAGCTTGAGGACATTTATGGAGGGTAACTGCCGTGGCACTGCAAGGTGGAGAATGTTCTATCTCCGAGCGTTCAAAGTGTGGGATGAACCTGTGAATGGTAGGGGAATGTTTCAGCCTGTGCTTGGGATTCAGCCTTGTGCAGCTTAGCAGCCAGCGGGAGCCACCTTTGAGTAGAACTATACTTCAGAGAAATAATATTTTGTATGTCCTTTACCTCCTAGGATGGCAAACATAGGAAGATTATGATGTTGTGTTGATAGATGTGGTCAGATTGTAAATCTGCATGAAAGTTTAGGCCAGCTTCTAAGCAGATGTAGAGTATAAATACAGACTTGCTGCAGCTCTGTTGTCTCTGTCCAAAGTCATAAAAACTGACAAGAAATTTTTAGTCAAACAAAGTAACAGGCATGAAATATTTCAGGGCAGTTATCCGTTGAAAAGAATGTTAAGGGTTAAGCATGTGATGAGGATCCTTAAATTTGGATTTAGCATGGATTATTTAAAGGAAGAAAAAATGCCTCTGTGCAAGGGAGAGAAGGAGGTTGGTACTGACTGGAGTAGCTGTGTCATATGGCAATCACTTTACTCTTCACCTCACAGAGTTGCAGCTGGTTATTTGTGCCCTCCCTGCTCTCTACCCATGTTGTGACTGTTGTGAAACTTGTGACTGATACCCGGATTGGAGACTTCTTAAAGTTGCCTTCTTTGTGCTTTTGTGGTGCTCTGTTATACAGAGTCAACACTAGTTGACTAGTCAACTAGAATTAGTCAACACTAATTCTGAATGTCATTCGATTGAGTCTTGTGGAGTAGCAAGCAGAGGTAAATCCAGTTTAACATTCCTGGTGTTCAGCTGTGCCCAGCTCGGCACCAGAGCGGTGAAGGAGCCCGGGTTCCCTGTTGGAGCCTGATGTGACACGACAGAGCAGCTCAGCAGGATTCTGTGTTTGCACAAGCCTCCCATTGTAACACTTGGGCTATCTTCTTTTCTCCCTCTTCCACATTTTTGTCCCCATACATTGTGGGGACAAATGTGACTTGGTACACATTTAATTTACTCTTTTTTTTTCTCAAAAGATTTAGAGAGGAGACGTCTCCCATGCTGATCGTTCCATTGTATATTGTGGTGCCACCTCCCGCTGTCTTTTTCTCCTGCCTATTTATTCAGACTTGTTTTCCGGTGATTCTTAATCCTTTCGCTGTGTTTCTCAGGTTCAAACAGAGCAGCAGAGCACTCATTTTCTTATGTTTGCAATCATTTCTTTCTAGAGCTTCCAATAGCTTTAGATAAATAAGCCAAACAGAAGCTAGCACAGCAGGAGAGGAGTTGCTCTTTCTGGAATGTAAATCAAAAAAGAGAGAGAAGATGCAGAGGGGAAGGAAGGATCTGGGTTAGCCTATTTGAGGAACTTTCTGAGGTTGTCAGATGTGTTCAACATCATCCGGAGGAACCTTGTTCCTCTCCATAGTTGCACAGCACCAGAAGTGACTCCCAGGCCTGGAAAGGGAGTTTCTTTTTACATGTGTGGTCAGTGAATGTCTCTAGCACTGATGTGAATGTTTCCCTTGTTAACTGGTAGGTTTTGGAATGCACGGGAAAGTTCATCTGCAGCAGCTCCAGAGCCAAAGCTTTTAGACAAGCCTACCTCTCCCGTCACCATGCAAGGCATCAGATGCGCTGCCTGTTCTGTGCCCTGCTCCTCCGGTCATGTCAGCGGCCACAGAAGTTTAAGCTGACTGTTAAATCATATATAACTTTGGCCTGGTTAATGAGCTCCTGTTACTGTGTGACTGAAGCTATTAATGAAGATGCAGATGCAGAGCTAGCTCTAATTCTGCAGAGCTCTCTCTTATTTTTGCTACTACTGCCATTGAAGGTCAAAACAGAATATGCGTCTCAGTAGCCTCCATTAACTATGCACACTGTATAGATTACTTGCCTATAAATGTTTATCAGGTGCTTATGGATCATGTGCTTGTACTGTTTGTTCATTATGCCAAATACTGTGTGAATGATAGTCTGAGAAAGTGAACAAGTTAATTATCTGTGTTGGAGGTTCAGTATTTCTGCACCTTTTGTCTGCTGCTGTTTTTACTGTGTTGTGAAGATTGGAGTCAGCCAAGGGTTATATAGTGTTAAATAGATTACTTATTTCCAGGGATGTGACAAAAAAGCTATGTGATATTTTCGCCATCTTCTGCTGATCTCCAGTCCCCACTTAAGATTTGTACTGGTGCAAGATTTATTTGCTATTTTATCCACCTTTATATCTAAATTAGGGAGAAAAACGGCAACGCTTCCATGCTCGTTTCCTTACCAATGTGTCCTGAGCTCCGAGCTGCTGCTAGGTTGTCATATATTCTTCTCTTATTTTTATTTATTTATGTCTTTGTGGTGAACAGACAATGATTATGTGAGAGCTGCTCGTTGTGAACATCTGCAAGTGAGAAGAGCTATTTATACAGCAAGGTGTTTTTGGAATGCGTGGCGAAACAGAGGGCAATGCAAGGTACACGGCAGTGGAGTAGGATTATCTGCCTTTCATTAGATTTAAGGCCAGGCTGTGCTAGCAAGATAGAAAGTCATTGCTTGATCAATTAAGTAGTTCATTTATCAGAACTTTGTAAACAGTATATGCACAAAGGGAGTAATTTCTCTTCAGTCTCTGATAAAGAAGTAGGCATTAGTATCTCTTCATGACCAATGACCTTCATCTATGATCACTCAAACTCTCCTAGTTACAGTCTCACTGACGCAGTCGGGTGCTGCAACCTGCATTTTCTTCTCTCTGCCAGGATTAACACCCTTCAGAGCACGTTTAAAGACCATACACGGAATTGGAGAGATTAGTAGTTTCTTATATATAGGAGCAGAGCACTGTAGAACCAGTGATCAGCTGGTGATCAGCTTTCCTAAATTTAGTGTGCATAAAGAAGGACACAGAAAATTTCAAGAAGAGATACACAGTGTATGATGTTTGTCAGAGGAAAGCTGAAAATATACAGAAATACAACCACAAGATAACACTATGAGATAATTCACAATAATGGGAATTTTCTGGCATTAGAGATGCCCAGTCCCACATTTCTTCTCAGAGCTGTATTTTGAGCTTTTAAGTTTTTGAGGAGCTTAATGGCATCTTAATGATCTCTTTGGCTTCAGACATTAGAATTAGTTGTGCATGTGCATATTCATCAGAAGTCTGACTTTTTCTTCATGTTCTTTATGGAATTTTAAATTTCTTTCAGTGGACTTGGGGTAGCATCTTGGGATCTTATTTTGATTTTAGAACAACTTGACAAAACATTTTATAGTTTAGAAACAGGTTGCTCTATGGAGAAATGTGAAACAGAGTAAGCAGGATGGTTTTTCGCCGAGGTTTCTCTGAGATAAATTAAATTGCCGCCTTATCAAGTGAATATAATATCTGGAATATTGACCTGCCTGATGTAAAATGAATGAGGTCAGTTCTACAATATTGTCTTTTGCTTTGATGAGGACTGATCCCTGGCTCCTATGCTGTTCAAATGCTGTAGATACTAAAGGCAGGAGACTGCAGTTTGAAGGAGTTTATAAAGACTAGGGAATACTCTCAATCTTGTCCCAAATTACTGGTATGGTCCTCACTCCATCAAAGGGCAGAACCATGTTTCTGGGTTTAAAATGTTTTAGAAACTGCATCAGGTGGGATCTCTGGCAGGGCTCCTTTACACAGCCCATATGCAAACCTTATTAAAGAGCACGTAATGTGCTTGTTGCCGAGGAAACACAAGCCATTAAGCCCTGGCAGCATAATTCATAAGAAACAAATAATGGCCATTAGCATCTACATTCTCCATTAGTGCCATGAAACCTATATGAAATAGCCTTGCAGTCTCCTAGCTAATGGAAATGACATAACTAGAGAATTAAAGGGTGAAATGAGAAATTATAATTCATTGAGCTCTTAGTATGCATACAGTAATGAGAATGCAGGACTGGGTGTGTTTTCTTCTCATGTTGATAATTTTTAGACACCTGATTTTCCTGCCCATGTTACTGTATGGTGTGAATCACACTCAAGGTAAGTCTTTGCCAGGCAAAAAAGATCAGACATCTATTTTCCAAGAGGCCCTCCAGAAAAAGAAAATAAAAATTATGAGTGAGAATAAGAGACTGAGGAAATAAATTTATTTATTTTTGAATTTGGCTTTTCTGATCAGATTTTATGTTATTCCACTAGCTCAGAATCAAACTAGCATGAAATGTGGTTATAGATAACTTCTGATTATATTTTTTTGAGTTTTGTCTATTTCGGGTTGATTTTAAAATCTAGAATCTGGTTTCTTCATCTCTCGTTATCCTGTCATATTAGTTCTGCAAAGCATTTGGAAGCTTCTTGGGGGGAATCACTTGTAGCGACATAGGAACACTGTGCCAAATTGTCATTCTGCTTTTATTCTAGGAAATATTTATTGGCAAAGGACATGGAGAGGAGGGAATCTAGTTCAGTTTTTTGGTCGTCTAAGCACTTCTCACTCCAGAAATGTCATCGAGAACCATTACTCGTCTGGACCCCAAGGCAGATCCATGTTCTTGCAGGTATGTTGTGGTCACCCATACTCAGCTTCGAAGCCAAGAAGTCAAAGAGAAGTTGGTCATGATTGGCCTTTGCTCTCAGATGTTTCACTGCTTTCAAGCTATCTGTTTTTGAGAGGAAAATTAGCATTGCTGTCTGTTAAATCACTCCTGCGTTTACACCAGTGAAGGCTAAGGAGGAACCGGAATATATAACCTCAGGCCCCAAGTCATGCATAAACACTTCAGTGCAATAAATCAGTTGTCGTCAATTGGTTAAGTCCATTGTCAGCTTTGCTTTCTTGAGGCAACCTGCTTGCAACCTCCAAGGATGATCTAGGTAAGAGCTGAACAAATAGTGATTAGGAGCCTCCAAACTTTGCCCCCAGAGCCCTAGCAGAGTTTCACTCGCGTGCGGTTTCTGTTCAGATAAAAGGCACAGTGAAATACTTGTGGTGAAGCATATGCTCCTTTCTCCAAAGTTTTATGGGACTTTGCTTGATAGCGATCTGAAGGATTTGGAAGTGAGTATTAGGAAATGAGTCCATGATGCAGTGGCATTGACTTGTTTAGTGACTTCTGGTACAATGGCAGAATGCACATCGAAAATCTGTTTTGTGAGCCTGTGACTATACATATATATATGCATGATATATGCACTCATATATATATATATATATATATATTTATGTACACATACACACACAGATATATGTATGTATACACACACACTTACATATGTGAACGCAGGGGAAACATTTTACCAGAAATCTCTAAATAATATAGTTTTAAAGGAGATTAGGAAGGATAGGGCTCAGGGCCTTGTCCAGTCATGTTTTGGTGATTTCCTAGGATACAGATTCTTCAGCCTTTCTGAGTCACCTGTTTCAGGGTTTTAACAGCCCTTGCTGTTTTTCCTCCTTTCCTCCTCCTTTCCTCCTCCTTTCCTCCTCCTTTCCTCCTCCTTTCCTCCTCCTTTCCTCCTCCTTTCCATTTCTTTTGCTGCAACTTGCAGGCTTTATCTCTTGTGTTTTCACTGTATACCTCTGAAACCTTCCGGTAACTCCCCTTCAGAAAGCTGAAGAGAACAATTGGATCCTCCATCCAGACTTCTTCTGGAGCCTAAACAAACCCCAATCTCGCAGCCTCTCCTTCTGCGTGATGTGCACAGGCACTTAGTTAACTTGGTGACTCTTTACTGTACTCTCCCCGTTGTCTCTTTTGTACTGAGAGGTCCAAAACTGTACGCAGAGATCCAGATGTGCAATGTCAGGCTTTACCTTCAGCCTGTCATGGTTTCTCTGAATGACTGCCTTGTCTTTTGGTGTATTAAGTGATCTCTTCAGTTTAATATCACCTGTAAACTTAAAGGTCTATTCTGTCACTTCATTGAGGTCCAGGTCATTGATGAAGATTTTGGATACTAATGAACACAATTTGTAACCAGCTCCCAGTTAGACTTTGAACCTGTTGACCTTTCAGCCTGATGATACAGCCAGTTTTCCTCCACTTTTTAGCTCACTCAACCGATCCATATCTGCCCTGTTTGGCTAAATTGTTGCTGGGGCATCCACGTCAAAAGCCTTGCTGAAGTCAAGAAAAACAACATTCACTGCTAGCCATTGCCACAGAGCCGGTTGTGCTGTCATAAGGATGGTCAGGTTGGTCAGCCACAATTTGGTGGATCTCTCAGGGCTCTTCCCAAATGCCTTTTGGCCCTTGCCTGCCTGGAAATATCTTCCAAACAAGAAATGACTTATTTCTCTCCTAAGAAGAGTTCCTCTGCTTTACAGTGTGCTCCTAGCCACTTCTGGTAGCAGAAGTCACAGCTATAGCAGCAAGTTGGCCAAAGGGTTTAGGAAGTTCTGTGTTTTTTTCTAAGATCTGTGGTGGCTATAAATTAGATTGGTGGTAGGCTATTAATTAGATCTGTGGTAAGGCTGGGTCACCAGTGTGGCAAATCTAGTGTGGATCAGGCACGTGAATGTGATGTCACAGCTGTACCTGTCCGATGGAGCAATATTTGGGCTAGCTGGTGTGTAGTGTGCTAAATGACACCCCCAGAAGTGCCCTGTCCTGCCATCCCTGTGCTGGCTCTAGGAAGCAAATAAAGAAAAAGAGGATCCGCTTTATCATGTGTATCATGGTGTCTACAGCATAAAGTTTTTCTTTGAGATGAGCCTTCTCCAGGAGGTGTTTTGTGCATTATGCTCCCATGCATGGTGTTGTTCTGATCTGCCATTCCCAAACACCCTTTGTCAGGCTGGAAGGAAGAGCTGGAATAAAACTGCCTGGCAGCTGTCCTGCCAAGTGCTTGCTCTTTGGAAGCAGGGACATAGGTAGGCTCCCCTTGCTGAGAGCATCCTTTCCTGTTCATCTACAGAGGGAAAAAGGCAGAAGGAGACATGCAACAGGTGAAAAGGGCTGCTTTGCTAGAGGTTGTTTTTTTTTTTTTTTTTTTTTTTTTGTGGGGCCCCAAGACATACAAGTCAAGCCTAAAGACTTCAATTTGTCAGTATTGACAGTGTCTGGTTATGAGAGATACTAATATTCTGTAGTAGAACCGTTCTGCAAGTCTCCACGAATGGCCATTGGAAGCGGGACTTTGGAGTGGGAGAGTCATTTATATTATCAGGTGGGGAGCCCAGGGCTTATCTGGCAAACCAGGCAGCCTGCATTGAGCAGCTGGGAAAGGAAGCCTTGGACCTGTGAATCCCATTGCTGGATTTTTTTCAGACAGTTTGGGGGTTGTGAGCTGCCATTTGGGAGATGATAACAGCTATTTGGATGTTTCTTGGCTATTAGTAGCAGCTTTCTTCATGTGGCTATCCCAGCTTTTGGGAGCTGCCTCAACTGCTGGTCCCAGGTTTTATGGATTCCCAGGAGGTGATACTTTGCAGGCAGGTTCTGGCCGTTATGGATAATTGCTTTGCTCTTGTTACCTCTAACAGTGAAAGCTCTCTCCTTCTGTGCCCAAAATGTTGAACAAGTGTGTCCTAATGTGTTTTATTTAACAGTCCTGCTCATATGACCACCTCAGTTTTCACATGGTCTGTGGAATCTCTGTTAAGATTCATTGAAACACATGATCTTGATAAAAATGAGTCTCGCGTGATGAGTGTTCTTTCTATCACTGCCAATTGCTCTGGACTTTAAAGAATCATTAACAGGTGGTAAAATAATAGCTACTCTTAATCAGTTTGGTGCCTGTGGTTGTACAGGAATGATTAATGTTCTCTATCCGTTGTGATCTCTGAAGAGTACAAAAAGGAAAAGTTTCTGTCAAACAGGGTCATGTCTAATGAATGAACTTCACATGTGTTGCTTCTCCTGACAACCAAAGGACCTAACTTGCACAGGCTTCAAAATTCACTATGAGTGTTGTGGTTTGCTTATTCTCTAAAATCTTCAAATCCAATTTTATGTGTGAGCACAAAAGGAAATTGAAACTCTTGTTGTCCCTCAGGACCTCATGCAGAGTATTCTGGCATGTGGGTCTCTTTCTGCCTATGATGCTTGTGTGACATTGCTGAAACATTTAAGTTCTTTTTGCATGAATGTAAAGGAGAACTACCACCATTTGAGAAGTTAGAAGAGACATTTGCTCTAGCCTTTGGAGTATGTGAGCTTGTACCCCAAGTGGTATGTATTCCCCTGGGATGTGATCAATTGGAATGGTAATGGAAGCTGTTTCCTAATCTGGGATGCGTTTGGTACTCAACCTGATCTAAGCAGACTGTTGGTTTTACAACCCTTTGCAGAGTTTCCAGTAAGTGATGTTGTGAAGACATGCAATTTCCTAAGAGAAGCTGAAAAATACATTCCAGTTTTTACACACCCTTCTTAAAGGTATACCTCCTTATAGTTTACTCTGATTTGTAACTGCCCATGAGTCACAGATGCTCCACGCCTGAAATATTGTGAAAGTAAAAGGTAATTTACAGATAACCACCTTCTCTGGCTATAAACATGTATTGAGAACCTGTCAACAAAATATTTATCATCCTCACCTGGTTAACACCCAGTTCACATTGACAATCTCTATTTAATATGTCCCAGGTTGTGAAGAGCTTTCTTCCATGTTTATTGTTTCTGAGGGATTTCCACATACAGATTTCAAGCCCTGCATTAGGTGTAGCAAGCCAGTGGGTGTGCGAGTTTCCTGGCAGTGTGATGGTGATAATGTTCTGACAGCAAAGCAATTATTACTCCAGCTATAGGAATTAAGAGCATGCACAGCTGCTCAGTCAGTCAGGTTTGGTTGCGACCTGTGTATCCATCACAGATGATGCTGGGCCCTCACCTTCCTGGGGCTAAAAAGGCTGTCAAAAACTAATAGAGCTCCTCAGAGTTTGTCTTTGATCTGTATTACCTGGCAAAGAGAAGAAGATGACAAGTCTTGCTGTTAAAAGTCCTCCTTATTAGGCTGTTACTGGTTTCCTCTTCCTAGTAGTTTGCTTTGGTGGCCTTGGAGAGGAAAATTGGAAATGCTGAATCCCTATGGAAATGTTCATGTTCCCTGTGGAAATGTTTCATGTTGGGAGAGGAGTGATATATAGTTGAGTTTCCCCCTCTCATTCTAGTACTCCTGTACATGGATTTTTCATTTAACACTGTAGCACTGAATAATTTAGTATACGCATTTAGATTTGAACTATAGACTAGGCAGGGGACTGGGTAAATGAAAAATATGACTCTAAAGACTCTTTTGGGGAGAAATGCTTATTGCTTGTCCAATATAGGCATCTGGGACCAAGACCATGATGCAATTGAAGAAAAGTGGTTTAATGTTGGTTATATTGTTTCCATTCTACTAATCATGAGGTGGCTGGTTTGGGGACGCACACGACAGCTTCAGGATTTTTGTCCCTGAAGAACCTTTCCTTTGGTGGAGAATATCCCTACTTGACCATTTCTTGCACTCTCTGTATCCGACCTTCCGTAGCGGTTTGGGGAGTACCGCTTTTCTAGTTGGCCGGGTGCTCTGGGTGTTTGGAGTTGTCAGATAACAGGGAAGATACGACTTTTGAAATATACCTATTCCTAAATGTTTTTCTCCTTTCATGTCCTAGTGCATTCTTTACGTGGCAATCAACCATCTCTTCCCTTCCCTGTCCTTTAGCAAAGAAGGGAACATTGTCAGGAGCCTTGAGAATACTAATGCCATGTTGACTTGAAGCACTGCCTCAAGTTAAGAGCTTTCCAAGCACAATCCTTAACAGGATGTCTCCACACCAGCAAAAAACCTGGGAGAGCTGATTTGTATTGGCTGCAGTTAGACTTTTGGAAGATTTTTCCCGCTGTAGAGAGGTTATGAAGGTTGGCTTCCAGTTTATTTGTGTAGTTTAGCACCTTGCATGACATAACACGAGGAAACAAATTCCGCCGAAGCTGTGTAATTCAGGCATTTTATTTAAAAATGCCTATACTGTCACTCATCTGAAAGCAGAAGTGAGTCAAAATCCCGGAAATACCCACACCCATCACTCTGTCATCATTTCATCAGGCACTGCCACTTACATATACACAGAAAAGGTCTCATGTCCATCAACATACATACCACACTGAAATAATATCAGAAATAATACCTGGATGGCTCAAATGCAGAAAACTCTTGTCCTGTGAGGTGCGTGAGCTAAACTTCTTTCTAGAAATGCCCATCTTTCTACAAAAGTAGTGACTGAAATCCATCCAGAGACAGGCTTCATGAAGTGTTTAGAACAGCTTTTGTGTATCTATGTGTAATTTATTATTTCAGTTGACAACATTAGCTATAAAATGCATGCCCAGAGAGATGTAGCTTTAATCAGATATGGAAAGTCATTAAAGTCATGACTGGAATAAAAGATAGGTGCTAACAGAAATGTATATTATGAAGCAAGAATCTAAATAAGAGCTTTGAGTATTAAGTGATAACGTGTGCTCTGCCTAGCCGCAAGCCTTGCATGTGGCGTTCTGGGTTAGAGTTCACTTATTGTGCCAAGATCTGCTTTCCAGAGAACTTAGAAATCGGGACATAGGTCTTTAAAAAGGCAAGGCCTCGTTGCTTTGGATTCATTATTTTGTTGTTTCACCTCGAAAATCAGTGCAGTGTTTCTCCCATTCAGACTCTCCTAGGAATTCATTTAGGAGTGCCAGAATCTCAGGACCTGATGAACAGTTGAGATAATTCCTTTCCTCAAAATTTTTTATGGACTTTTTGGATTCTGACCATATCTTGCCCACTGGCATTACCCAAGTTAGCAAATATTTCTTTATTGTATATCACCTCTTCTTGAATTCAGGATACACAGCTGCAGATTGGACTGCTTTTCATATCGACTAAGAAAGTTTACAAGCTTTTTAGATACCAGATGAGGTTAGTGTTTCTCCTGGAAATAGATGCAGGCTACTGCCTTGGCTTCATAAGTAATAATTTTGTAATAATTACAGTATTTAGCAGATAGAAAATATGGGACAACATGTACTTTTTCCTTCTTCATATTTTGTAAGTTGTCAGTTCATAAAGATCTCACTTGAGAAGGGATCTCCACATGGTGCCACAAAAACACCTTGTGTCCTCTGTGCTGTTCCAGATTCTCTCAGAAGCCAAAGCCTGACCAAAAGGTCCATCCAGTTATTTACCCGTGTTCTTTGTTCTCAGGTAATACTAATATTTTTTTCTCACCCAATAATGCAAACATTTCTCCATGTTCACTATTTCTATTTCTCACCAGTAATCTGTACTGTGTATATGATCATTTAATTTGTTCAGACTTTTTTATTTTTAAACTTCAGTAATAAAAAAGTTATCTCAGGCAGTTTTTCTGTTTCTATGTCTTGCCAGTCCCTCTTTCTGTTACTTCTGTTATAATGGAGCAATGAGTTGGTTTGTAGCAAATGTGAATACTATTTCTTTCCACCAGCAACAGCAAGAGTTTCCTATGACTTCTCTTCAGCAATGCTTCTATGACTTTTCCGGAAGCTTCTTAGTGTATTTTGTGTCATGGGAAGATGATAATCTTATTCAGACTTTTTCCTCATTTAATTTATAGACTAAACTATGTGCAAATAAGAGACTTAACCAAAGAGCACCAGGATGGGATATATATATATATCCCATATATATATATATATATGTATATGAGTCATATATGAGTAGATTGTAATCTTTTTCTTCTTCCAGTTAGATTTCTTCCATCAAATTAACCCATCAAATACGATCAATAATAATACTACCTTTGCTGTGTCTTATCACTACGGAATGAATAAAACAGCTCTGAAGGCCAGAAGTTATCGTGTGTTTCAGAATGATCACATTTATTTCAAGCAAAATGAAGCAGGAACATGTAGGGTTTTCATTAGCTCACCTGAATGACTAGAGAATGATTTCAATGCAAAAGGTCTTCACAGCTCATTTCCAGTTCACTTTTTTGATGTATTCTATGGAATTGAAAAAATATATAGGGAAAAATTGCTGGAAAATGTTATCGATAACAGAAGCAACAATTCGGCATGTAATTCTCTCTGAAAAGTCCTTTTTTGGATACATTGTCCTTGGGGAGAGGTGAGGAGCTCCCCAAAAGAATGAACAAGCTTTAACGTACCAAATATGCTGGGATGGATCATGGAGAAAGTAAATACATTGTGTGATATGGCTGATAAAATAATGTTCACACGTCTGTTTTAATGGGAGTGCTACTGAGTTAAGAAGTTGCTCATGGGGAACAAACTGCCCAGCTGTCAGATGGCTAAATCTGGTGACAATTTGGCTTGGTTTGAGAAGATTTTTTAATCCATTGAGGATTTTATTCCATTTAATTAATCCTGATGGAAATTTGAAGCTATCTCTTACCATTAATCTTCTCTCATTAGTCTCCTGAATTATAAGAAGGAATAAAGCATTCATATAGCAAAACTGCAATCAAGTTACCTTATTTGCTCTCTCAGCCCATGTTATAGAAGTAACACAGTCCTTGGACTGTTGTTTTTATAACTTTGGCAGTGCTCAGGTACAGCAGGGCTGGGCCTACTTAGTCTTCATATGGAGATAATTAAATCACTTCCTGGAGAGCTGGAAATCTCTCCCCGCTTCAATTTTATTGGGCTATCTGCATATAAACTACTTGATTTTTATGTTCTTTAGTATTTCTTTTCAGTAGAGATCCACATTAGAAAATTAGCCTAATAGTGTGGGATTCATTTTCTTTTTTTATTTGTCTACTGCTAAATATTTTTTCTTGATATGATTCTTGAAGTGAGTAGGAATAGAATGACCTTTCCTTTTTACTGATAACCTCTTGTGAAGGGAGCTGCTTTCCAACTGACTTTTTTTTTCTCTTTCTATTATACCTCCTAGAATTTGGACCTTTTTTCCTTTTTGTAATCCCTTCTTTTAGGACTTCTTAGCTTCCATTATTTTTGTCATCCCTCTGCACCTAATTCTAATTAGTCAGGTTCAAATTTTGCTTATTTTAAGCAAGACTGCACAAAGAGGGGGTTTTGTGCCATCAAATAAGGTGTTAACAAATTCCTGCATTCGCCTGCTTTAACTGCCATGGTGTTATTAGGGTCACCTTAGGGAAAACTTGAGCAAGTTGAATTTCTGTCTTGTTCCCTTGCAGATGTGGTCACTGTGATGCACTGTGTTCAACAGTACCTGGCCAAGAAACCAGCAAGGGAGAAGAGACTTTTACAATCCAGCATATGGCTTTCCACTAGTAAAATAATTTTTTTTATATATATTTATATACTTTTTAAAAAATTGTACTGTACAATAACTAGGTTACTGTATATAACGCAGCACTTTCGATGAGTGTTCTAAAAATTAGTCTGCTTGCAGGAATATCAGGGAGAGAAAGGAGTTCCTCTTCTGGGTAATTTGCATAAAAATTCTTCCTTTTCTCTGTTTGTCTGATTTATCATTTTCCCTCTTCAGGAGTAGGGCAGTCAATGAGAGCTCTGATCATGATAGCTGTGCATGTGCACCTTTGTAAATTAACTCATCAGTGATCTGCAAAGGAAGGAAAGATTAAGCGAGCTGGGCCTGGTTAACCTCGAGAAGATTGAGAGAGGATCTTATCAATATGTACCTGAGGGGCGAATGTAAAGAAGATGGGGCCAAACTCTTCTCAGTGGTGGCTGGTGACAGGACAAAGGATACCAATTAAAACCCAGGCAGTTCCATCTGCATGTGAGGAAGAACTTCTTTACAGTGAGGGTGCCAGAGCCCTGGAACAGGCTGCCCAGGGAGGTTGTAGAGTCTCTTTCTCTGGAGATCTTCCAAACCTGCCTGGATGCCACCCTGTGCCCCATGCTCTGAGTGTCCCTGCTGGAGCAGGGGGTTGGACTAGATGATCTCTAGAGGTCCCTTCCAACTTCAACTGTTCTGTGATTCTGTGACTTATTCGTCATGTTCCTGGGAGTGCCACGAACGCTGCTATTGTGTCACTCAAAAGCGCATAGTGGCATCAACATCACCTAGTTCTGCAGCTTAGTTTGTAGTAGCTGCTATTTTTTTGGAAGTTGCGCCGCTGATAATGCTGTTTTCCGTAACTCCTTGCACTCGACGTACATGAGGATTAAATCCGATCGGCGCTAGTACAGAGATGTAGTTTGCCTTAGTCTTCATGACATGCTTAACTTCATCAGGCTTGATCTAGGGGGAAGCAGTCAATGTAGACTTGGGTCACACCATCTCTGCCTTCTGCTGCTTTGACTTGACTGGTCTCACTCCAGTTAATCTCTCTTAATTCAATGGACCGGTCTGGTTCACAGGGAAGAACATAGAAATTTCCATGATATACCAAATTATTTGTCATTTTGTCATTTGTATTTTGCAGCAATGGAGCCCTATACTGGACCAGATGCTTCATGACAATGAAAATATGCACTGGAGCACGTTGCATCAGAGTGTGAGAAAGGGAGGTTATTCTTGCTCCTGATGTTCATGCTTTGTCAGGTGGCTTGCTCGTGTCATGTGGCTTATCTTGGCTTTAACACAATACAAAGGTAGGTTTGGCCTTTTTTGAATCTGGATACTTGGCTGACCTTTCAGAGAAGACCATGTATATGCTTCCAGTCCGTGAAGTGATTCATGTAGTTACACCAACAATCTGCTGAGTGTAACAAACCCTTCCAGGATTCTCTTTGGACTGCAGATATGAGGATGTAGAGAGGCGTAAACAGCTTCAACAAAGCGGCCAACCCTTTTGTTGCTCCATAAAGAATGTTTGATTTAGATTTGTGGCTTTTAGAAAGAAAACAGAATTAAGTCAATGTTTGCATTGTGCATAAAGATGGAAATTGCATCTTTTTTTTTTTTTTTGAACCTCATTTGTGGTTAGTGATTATTGCTTTGAAGTCTTTTAGCTATGAGCACTGCAAAGGCTGTAGACAGAAGACTGCAGTATTTCTTTGCCTCTGTAAGCTCTTTTTGCAGAGGTCCAGATGAGAACACAGATAACTTACAGTAGATATGGTAGATAGGCTCGTTTCAAGTGTTTTCCTTGGTTTACTTCTGCAGAGTGGAACCAAAAGGAAATCATGAAAACCAAACATTGTTATTTGCAAGGACACATAGGAGGCCATGTCAGTCTTTGTACCAGATACAGCCTATCTTGGGCAAACTCTTTCCTGATAATTAAGGTTAGTAAATTTTTCTTTTCCATCAGAATGATTCCTTCCCAAATATTGCTTCCCTGTTACAGGTGCCACGGATTTGGGAGATCGCTCTCCCTGCCAAAGATGCTCAGGAATGCAGAGAAGGTTTGGGAATTTTGGATGTTGAGCATCTTTTTTAATTATTTTACAGATGGATTTAGAGTTGGCAGAGGCCTACAGGACAAACCAAACGCTATGTTTTAGGAAAGAGACCTAAACAATCAGAGGAAAAGGTTATTTTATAAGAGTATAAGCATTAGAACTATAGCCACAATTTTTTTTTTATTATGACACTTCACTGTTTCTTAGATACTGACACTCTTCATTAATTACAATTACAGAAGAGTCTCTTTTGCCTGGGGGGCTCGATTGCCCACGGACAGAACCCCACACCTCAGTTTCGGCTTGGAGGAAATACTGTGAGTTGTGTCTGCCAGCCCCAGGATCAATCAAGCCCATTGTGCTTTCTGTGTACCGAACTGCTTGTCCCACTCGCTGTAATTCCAGGGTAACACATTACATGCAGAAGACAGCCGAGAGCCTAATCACCTGTAAATGAATGACAAGTTCCTGGTAGCATGCGGAGAATAGGACTTTCTGATGTCCTCAATATCCCAGAAACGTTCCTGACACTTGTGCCTGTCTTTTTTTCTAAAAATGTGGTGTTTTCTCAATCTTCCAGCTCAGTCAAACGGAGAGAACAACAGGCATCTCTTGGGGATGCCTTCTCTATTACAGGTTGGGAAGGTCTGTGCATAATCAGTGTTTTCCCCATCCTTTTGGCCATTCGTTTTGCTTAGCTTGATTTTGAATTCGGAGGAACAAATACAGGGAGACGCGAACAGACCCGAGCACTGCTGAACTTTGAACTTATTTGAATGTGAAGCTGATTAGCCACAGGGGAGAGAACCAACACCACAGCCTCTAAACATCTTGAAATTCAGCACAGTGACCTCCTAGATCTGAATTCTGGACTTCACATGCCTCTTCACCTGTATCCATGAGAGAGATCAAAGCAGCTTTGAGTTGTCATCTTCCCGGAAAATATAGGGCTATTCCTCCGTTGTGCAATCCTGCAGAGCGGAGATGACAGAGTGTCCCAGCTCCTGGACCCCTGGGTTTTCCCCAACCATCAGGTCACTCCTCCTCACTAGTAATTGCTTAACATCATCATCCAAAAGAATTAGATCTTACATGACTAGATTTACAGGTACAACAACTTCAAAAAAAAAAAAAAAAAAAAAAAAAAACGTATTCGCACATAGTGAGGCAGACATGCGGGTTTATTGCAGCCAAGCCACTCCTCTCCAAGCTCATTCCTTCTCAGACATCTGCTCTTAGATGTTAAAACCTCGAGCACCTTTGGCAAGGGAGAGTGACCTCCGAAATCTGCGGCACCTGTAACAGAGGAGCAAGATCTGGGAAGGAATCGCTGGCCAAGGAAGAGCAGGAGTTTCGACTTGTGTCCCATGGGAGACAAGTGAATCTGAAGTTATATATTATATAAGACGTAGGGGGATGACAGCAGTTTATCATTAACCTGAGCTCTGCAAGAGGCATATAAGGAGGGAAAGAAGAAAGCCAGAGAAGCCGTCAAGATGGACTCTTCCCAAAAGCTCAACAATCCTGCGGACATCTCTGTTATTGTCATCTATTTTTTGGTAGTGCTGGCGGTGGGACTATGGGTAGGTTTGGATTTTCTTTCATTTTATTTTTACTGCTGCTTAATGAGCATATAGTTTATAGGGTTCTGGGAAGATGGTTCAGTAAATCAAAATGTGCAATTATATAAAGATCTTGGTGCTTAATTAAGATAGTTATCAGGTAGCTGGTGGGGAAAAATGGGGGCATTTATGGGAGAAAGGAGGGTGGACAGGGAGGATGGTCATTCAGATGGCCAGGGGAGCTGGTGAGGAAGGTAGAGGAGCAAGTGGGGTCTGTGTAGGAAAGGTGAGGTGGTCAATGAAGACCAGATCCTCTGGAGCCCCGGAGGGAAGCAGGATAGAAACAAACAGATGGGGTCTGGCAGTGGAGAACTGCAGTGGGATCGGATGGAGAGAGGGATTCAGTAGGGAACAGAGAGCAGTGGGGAGAACGGAAGAGGGGCTGAGGAGCGGGGAGCAGCCTGTGCTGATGACCTGGGTGCAGGTGTAAGGCAGGGGCAGCGACTGCTTTGTGAGCTGGGCACTGCAGCCCATCTCGGTGCAAGAGTAAACGGGTTGAGACTGTGGGTGCCATTGGGGTGCAGGACGATGGGGGCTTTCAGGCCCTAGCCGCCTGCCCCCCTGCCCCAAGGTAAGGCAGAATATGCAAGGGAAAACTGGTGCCTAATCCTAAAACAAAGCACAGGGCAGATGCTGCCCGGGTGGCTTAACTGCAGTGCTGAAGTGTCTGAAGGCAACGGCCAGTACTGTGACTTGCAAAAGTGCCAACAGTGGAATGTCACTGCCTTAGGAGCTGCTGCTCTTTTGGAGGAGCAGCCTTCCCCTTGGGGCAAGCTGTCCTGGGCAGCCCCAACGTGCCCGAGCGCTGGCCGGCTGCAGGAGACAGCAGGGCAGGAGACATCCCGTGCTCTGCAGAGCAGCCCCGGGTCCTGCCTGTGGGGCAGGGAGGGCAGCTGCAGGGTCGGGCTCCCTTGCCAGCAGCCTGGTGATGTCTGCAGAATTCCCATGTTGTTGGGGCACACGAGTTGTTCGGCACTGCGGGATGCAAAATGAGCCCAGCCATGCTAGTCTGGGCTGAAACGGAGCTGAAAAGCCCCTCCAGCATCCCCAGCTTCAGGATGCTGGGAGAGTTCACAGGGAGGGAGCTGTGTCCTTGCTGCAGAAACGTGGCTATGGTTTGTGTTGGAGCATTGTGTTAAGTTCTGGGTCACACCAGGTGCTCTGGCAATTCCTGGAGCTGCTTCTCTCCTGCAATATTCTCTTTTATGGGAGAAGTACTTGTTCAGTCGTGTGCAGTGAAATATAAATTTATTGTTTTCTTTCTATGTCTGAATAGAAAGTATGGCTATTTTTCTCTAGTATTCTCCCTTTATTTGCCTATCCAAAACCTATTGGAGGAAACAATGGGAATACAATATTTGGATTATTGGATTATCAATGGTTTGGATTTGGATTATGAATGGTCATTAACAAAATATGGAGGAAGCTTCTCCCTAAAGCCCTTCCCCCATAAATACAAAATGAGTGTGAAAAGGAAATTTGTTGGCAACCTTGTTTGACCTCCAGAGGGGATTGAGTGTTGATACCACAAGAAGAAAATAGATTATTTTGTAGACATCTGTTGTACTGAATATAGCAGCTGCATATATTCCTTTTCTTCTTGCATTAATTTACATCTTACAAATCAGATTTTAGTGAGCCTGAAATCAGGATTTGCTTACCTGACAAAGTGTTTACCTGAGTTTGAACTTACTCACTGAGCTCTTGGTTGGGTGATCAATTTTTATGTTTCATTTAATTTTATTTTAATGTTTTGGTTTTACAGTAATGGAAGATGAAGCAATGAAGCTTGAATGGTTAACATATAGATATAGAATCACTGTTCATTGGTATTCTTTCTTTCAACATCAGCTTGTTCTTCATGTCAAGTGTGCTGATGTCTTCTAATTTACCCCACAGACATACACATATTTTATTCCTCCATCCTAGCTGCTTGTAATTTAGTTTTTGTACAAATTGCTGTTAGATTTAAAAATCTGATTCCATCCTTCTTTCTTTTCCTTTCCAGGCCATGTACTCGACCAACCGAGGGACCGTGGGTGGGTTCTTCTTGGCTGGACGCAGCATGGTGTGGTGGCCGGTGAGTGTTTCCCATTCTGTGTGTACACAAAACAGCTTGTCTGAGCCTATGTGCAATGGGGATGGTGGAGATAAAGCCACTGCTCTACGGTTCAGCCCATTCAAACTTTTTTTAATGTCGTGAATTTATTATGTTCACTGCAGCCGAAGCAGCTGCCTCATTGTGAGATTATCCCAGGGAAGGATTTACTGAAATTACTCCTTGTGTTGCTTTTGTTTTCACTTTTGGTAGAAAGTTCTGGTCTGTGCAAGGATGAAATCCTGGAAAGATTATGATAAGATATGGGGAAAAAATCTCAATTTAAATGGAAATGATTAAATTTAAAGATTATCAGTGACTTGCCTTGCCTCTATGGAGCTGTAGTCTCTTTGGAGAACTGAGTTACAGCAGCCAACACGGTCACAGCCACTCTGCAGGTCTCTGGCAGAGCTGATGTTAGAAACACTGTCTGTTTCTTCTAGACAATAGAGCACCTGTTCGGGGCAACTTCCTAGAAAAGCAGAACACTTAGATCCCCATTTTCTGTGTCACCAGCGTGGCACAGGAAAAGCCTTTCTTTCTGTGCACTTGGATGGAAATCCTGAATGTTATTGACTTGCCATCAGTTCCTCAAAATGTTTTAGCATTTCAGCAAGATTTCTGATGGAAATTTCCACCACATGGACTCAGTTAGCGGATCAGGAGAGAGAAAAAAAAGAATTGAGTAAATATTTGTTCTCCAAAACCATATTATTTTTCTCAAAGTAGGTTGCAGAAATGCCTACAATTCTTCCAGCTTTCTTGCCCCTCAGGGACCTGCCATACACCTGCCAGGAGTGCAAATGACCTGCTACTCTCTGTGCAGGTGTACGTGAAGATGGAGGCAAACAGGGATGGCTCACCATAAAAATCCTCCTCTTCCTAAATATTCCCTGAAACCTGGAGAATGTTATCTATCTCCCAGTTCTCTAGCAACACGAAAACAACTGCAGCAAGAGACTGGGAATGTGCTGCAGAGCAGCACCTGCCTCTGGGGTCATCTCTACCTCCTGGCCCAGGAGTTCAGCAGGGTGCAGCACTGGGCGTTGGGGCTGTGCTAAGGACACCTCTTCAGTCCTCCCCTTTGGAATGCCAGGAACGTCTTTCTGGACCATAAAAATAAAACCTTCTTGTTGTTATTCCTGGTATCACCCGAGATAAACAAATGGCAAACACTCAAATCACAAAATAAATATCAAGTCAGAGTTTGTCTGGGATAAAAGAAATTTCAAAACCGCTTTCCAGTGCTTAGCAGGTAGATGGGACATTTGTCCATCCATCCCAGTGCAAACTGGGCTGGAATGTTGAGGAAGCCAAGGAAAGTATGGAAAGTTCAGTTAAAGATGTCATCTCAGTTGGGTCCCAGCTGATGATATGTGTGTGTGTTTTTACTGCTTTTGTGCTTCAACTTGGCCACGCAGGGCTATAACTCATATATTTCCAGTGCCTCTAGGTGAGAGACAGGGTGGAGGCAGCTGATTTGTAAGTGTTTCTTATGTATCAGACTTGTTCCTGTGCTCAGGGCAACGACTTGTGCTTTCTGGAATGGATAGATATGGAAAAAGAAATAGGCCTCCACAGGCTTGTTACAAACGGAATTGGCTTATGCTGACAGGGTCATTCGGGGCTCTGCGGTGTCTGTGCTCCACCAAGCAGGCGCAGGCGGCTTCACTGAGCCCAGATGGGAAGAGGCTTCTTAGCAACGTGCCCAGGATCCCTTACTGAGCAACCTGGGAGGGGATTCTGCCGCCGGAGCGACCAGCAGCTCTGGTTTTGTGCACTGGAGGAGACTGGCGTCAAGGGCTGAACATTAGTCCTGCTTTTAGTGCTTGTTTTGCACGTGAAGATGTTTGCAGGTCAGTCCCTGCCGGCCTGTGCCTCAGCTTCTCGCCGTGTCAGTGGGAGCAATCGGTGGCGCCGCTTCGGCTCCGTCCTGCTTTGGCACAGGCCATGGGTCCAGCAACAGCTACAGGGAGTTTGGGGAGTATTTGGGAGAATCCGGCGCATTTTCTGAGCTCTGGCACTGGAGTCTCTGCTGTTGTGCAATGGAGGAGTTGACTCAGTAGCTCTAATAGTTAATTAAAGATCAATGTACATAATTATATTCTCACCACTTGCTGGAACTTTGAACCTACCATGACTTAATCTTAATAGAGAGAAATTGTGTGTTATTTCCACAGGCTTTTTACAAAAAATGAAGAAAGGGGCTTCAAGAAACTGCTCCCAGGCTCTTAGGCTTTAAAGGAAGTGTCTTCAGGAAAGGCCGGTGTGGATTTAAATGCTTTTAATCAGCTGTGTTTTTGCCAGACAACAAAACGAAACAGAAAAACAGGAGCACTGCTGGGTTTATAACCAGCTTTGCGAAGGGATTTTTAGTTTCTTGGGTTAGATAGTTTTGTTAGATGGAGGAGTTCAGGTAAATTCTTTCCCGTTTTTTTATGAAATGAAATATATTTTACAGGAAAACAGTCACCCTCAGTAGCAGCCGATCTCTCAGGATTAACAAGGCTTCATGCACAATGTTAAAAACTTCAGTTTTGAAGCTCCTCTGCTTTTGGATTTTGTTCTGCAGGTTCCCTAGCTTTGCAGATGTCACCTCTCACTGCACAAGGTTGTGATAGTTACTCCCGAGGCAAAATTGCTCCTGGAGCATAAAAGCATCAGGCATCTGGAGCTCAGTTGTAACTAGAAGGATTTCCTCAGTATTTACCGGATAATGTGCAGAGTCATGTGCACATTTCAATTTAAATGGGAGTATAACTCAGCCATTTGTTGTCACCAATGCGTTCATCTTTGTGAAGGGGCAAAAGTTAAGCAAAAAAAATCCACTTTTTAAAAATTTCAGTTCTTCAGGGCCGTTTTTCAGGCCATCAGAATTGGCTGCTGGCACAAATAGTCTGATTTCCACATCCAGCTCAATTTTATGTGTTTTCAGAATTGTCCCTATTTGCTGGGTTTGACACTACTGGGAGTAGCCAGTAAAGGCAACTCAGTAGAAATAAAGTTGTGTTTCCTTTCCTTGGCTGAAGCACACTAAGAAATTAACCTACTTTATCAAAAAAAAAAAAAAAAAAAAAAAAAAAAGAAAGAAAGAAAAAATGAGTAGTTTTCAGAGTGCAAAGACTGATAAAGTCAATCTAAGGAAAGTGAAGCAGAAAGGGAAAACTTGAGTGAAGCAAGTAGCTACAGAATGCTTTTTACTAGGGAGCCTGGACATGCTGGCGTTCACCACCAAGCCCTCTCCTCTGCTTTGTGAACAGCGAAGTGTGTGAACACTGTCTTATGGAGCGAGGATGCAACGTGCAGACCTTGCGGAGCAGCATGGGGAGCAGGAGAGCTGCTTTCTTGGGGTCTCGGGGCCTCGGGAAATCCTCTAGTCGTGCAAGTGGCTGCAGCACCTGCAAAGGCTGCCGTGGCGCCCACCAGTTTGCAGAGGGCATCGTGTAGGAGCAGGGACAGCGAGTGCCAGGATGTCTGCGCATCCCCAGCCCCTGCAGCAGCAAGGTGACTCGATTAATGAGTAACACGGAGAAAACACAGGGCTCGTCATCTGTCCCCAGCACCACGGCACTTTCCTGAACAGGGACCTCCTGTTAAAAGCTGACCTCCTAAAGGGCTTTAGAGGAGTTAATGTTCCACGTTGGCCTCGGGCTGCTTCAGCTTTTTGCCCTCCTGCCAGGTTTTGCTGCCTTCAGCCAACCCTCGGCTTCTGCAGTCCCTCCACGTGTTGCAGAGAGCAGATCTTGAAGAAGGATTTCCCTGCTGTGGGGATCCACATCCCTCCTGTCCCCCTGGCCGTGCAGAGCTCCCCGGGGCTGCCCTCGCTGGGGTCCCCAGGAGGCTGCAGGGCCCATACCCAGGTGGTGGCACCTCCGTCCTTGCCCCAGCCTAGGGGGAAAAGCCCCAACCTGAGAGAAGGGGCTGCTGCTGCTGCTGGGAGCGCCGGGGCCCTCGTGCCGGCCGGGGCCCTCGTGCCGGCCGGGCCACGGGGACCACGTTAATGTTTAGCTGCAGTCCCTGGAGACGCCACGTTCTTCAGGTCATGTGTCGGAGCACTGCAGCACGCCTACAGCAGCAATCAGGCAGTTCCATAAGCAGCTTTTTCTTTATGAAGCTACTGCCGTGGCTGGTTCCTCAGCAAGACATTTTGGGCCTGCAACTCATCCACCTGCTCGCTTCAACCTCCATGGCAGGGGGAAACTCTTGTCCTTCGACAGCACGAGTACGGTTGGAAACGGTTCTGCTTCGGCTATGCAGCAGGTTTCAGAGTATAGATAATATATATATATCTAGCTCTGAAGCTGAGTTCTTCCCTTCCATGTACATATAACGGCAGAAAATGTATTTGAAATTCCATCCATTGCTGCTGTGTGTTGTGCTCACTTTCGCTGCCCTGGTGCAGAAAGGAAAATCGAGAAAGTGCAGGGGAGAGGTACGTGTGTTCCCACTGCTGTGTCCTTGGGCTAGCCCCAGAAATCAGTGATTCTACCTCGATTTGGTCTGCCTTTTTTTGCTGTTAAGATAGAGGAGTGTTGTGGGTGAGGCTGGGGAGCAGCAACGGGGTGTCCCCCCCGCGCTGGCCAGCCAGGGTCACCTGCTGTAGCTGCAGTTCTCCAAGTTCGTCACTCGCGTTTTATTACTTGAATCTGCTTACAGGACATTTTAAGCTATTGAAGCAGGAGAGGGAGCACATTAGATAAAATCAGAGATTAATGTGGTTAATCTTTTCTGATGATTACATTCCTAATAACTCTGATTTAAGTTTAATTATTCATCTCCAGGGAAAACCCTGGGTGACATTACTGATGCCCAGTATTCATGGTCTTGGTTTCTTCACAGTCCTGAAGGGAAAAACAGGGCTGGTGTCTCATAGAGGGCAGAAGCAAAAGTTTCTGTGAATACCAGTGATCTTTGTGGCTTCTTCACTGATGTTGCAACATTTACCATTCCTGTGAAAACATCTGTATTATGACAAACAGGTTCCATTTCTGTAGGGCACAACTGACTTCTTGAAATGCGTGAAGAAATCCAAACTTGGGTGAACTCAGAGAGGGAAATTCCCTGTCACAGCAAGAGAATTGTTTGTCCGTATGGAGCCTGGAAAAAGTCAGGAGATCAGAGAAAAGAAAGGAGGAAAAAGCAAACTTGGGAAAGAAATCAGAATGCTTTGCTGTGAGCTCCTTTTGTGCAGTATAGTCTCCATACAGAGTGAAGGAGAAGACCCTATGGTGGCTTTGGAGATGGGGTTGTGAGCTGAGCAGTGGGTGCTGTTCGTGGCCGGGGAGAGCTCTGCAGAACAGCCCTGCTGTCCAGGGGCACGTTTCCTGATGAAGTGAATCCTCTGAATCTCACGCGAGTGTCCCTGCACTCCCACACCTGGAATTTTGTCCCGTCTCAGCCCCGCTGCAGCTCCTGTGTGTTGCCCCAGGGAACCCCTTTCCCTCACTCAGGTCCTCACCCTGCGCACCTCAGCTCCTGACCTTGCCCGCTATGGCTTGGCATTCCTGCTGCCTTTAGTGCTGTCATTTCTCCCCATCTTTTCTCTTGGTCCGAGTTATTTAATGAACAATTAGGGTCTTTTAGGGACAGTTTCCCTTTTGTGAACTTTTTCTGCCCATCTGTATTTTGAGGGTCTTGGAAATAGCAGTGTTCCTTAAAAGCAAGTCCCTGGTTACCTGTTGTTTGTATCGTTTAGAAACACACTTCTGAGTTTGCAGAATTCAATTCAGTTATTTTGATGTTTCTTGCCTAGAAGTGAAGCCAGGACAGAGCTTATACATGGCTTAGTCCTACAGGCTGGGGGAGCTGAACGCAAGCTGGGGAGTGCCAGGATGACAAATGTGCTTGCAGGGACAGTTTCTCCCAAGCAAGGTGGGTCAGTCATCTCCCCTAATCACCTGGATGCCACCCAAACGCCAGCCAGTCAGGTTTTCCCAAGATCTGAAAATCTGCATTGGGGCCACAGCCTATTTGTGCCACAATTTTGTGCCCATCAGTGCCACGACTTTGCCTCCAGTAGGTGATCTTCGCTGCTGGGTCCTATTCAGCCCTCAGTGATGCCAATCTTGGGTTTGAGAGGAGAAATTAAGAGGGAATATGGTAAGGCATCTAGGTGATTATGGTTGTCCATCATCTGATTATCTTCTGATGGATGGTCATGAGTCCCTAGTACCAAATAAACACCTCACTCCTATTTCTTTTTTTTTTGTCCTTTCTGCTTCCAGATCGGTGCTTCTCTGTTTGCTAGCAACATTGGCAGTGGACATTTTGTGGGCCTAGCAGGAACAGGAGCAGCTGGAGGAATTGCCACCGGAGGGTTTGAGTGGAACGTAAGTGTCGTGCTCTTGAGTGAACATTTTGTGACCTCAGGATGATCTGCAGAGGTTAATTGAGATAATGCTGTCTAAAAATTCAGGGCAGCCAATGTTGGTGTTTGGCAATGCTAACTGGTGTCCAGACCTGTAATTGCCAATGGCCTCTGTTATTTTGCTCATTTTCTTCCGTGTTCTTTGTCACTGGGGCAAGATGACCCTTTTCTATTGAGTAAGGTTTTTGAGAGAACGCGGAAGCCAAAGAAATTGGTGGGTTCTCTTCTCTCTATGTGCCTTTTGATTACTTTACAGGTGCTTATAAAGAGCACCTTCAGGCTACCGGATATCTGAAGCAGTGCCTCAGTTTTGTAACTTGTGGTATTTTTGATGTCAATTTGCTGCACAGAAAGTATTGAAGAGGCTTTCATTTCTTGACAAGCTGTAAGAAATTTAGCACTTCCTGCACACCAACCACCTTCCGAAACTGCCTTCTCCCTTCCCCTGATTCATGGGGATGGAGGGTGTTCTGCTTATGATTGCAATATCCAATAGAGATATCCAATATCCAATAGAGATATCCAATATGGTTTTAAATTAATTAAAACCAATAGGGTTTTAAATCCAAGCTCTTTTTAAATGAACTGCTTGTAGCACCAGGAGAACAGTCCTAACTGCAGCAGTGTGATGGTTCTTGTGAGCCCCTTTCAGCCCCTTTCCTTGTACTCTCAGCCCCTGTGAGTGGGGATAAAGATGCCTTAGTGCTGCTCACCTTGCTTTCAGGGGACGGGTTATGCTATGACACCAAGAATTTTAAGAGTTTTGATACTTGGATTTAATTCTGCAGTGGAAAAGGAACTGCCTTTTTTCCTTAAATAAGTAGATAATTGCTTCCAATAGTCAACTACTCATAACTACTTAAGGAGAAGGAAAAAAGCAAAAAACAAGATGCGAGACTGCACAGTTAATCTGTCATCTCTCACTGTTTGCCCAACAGGGCTGTAACAAACCTGATTTCCCTTCTCTTGGCCCCAAAGCAAAACACAAGCACGTTGTTCAGAGCTTTCATGGCCTTCCAAGCCTTAGGACCCAGCTCCTTCTCCAAACTCTCTCCTCTTTCTCTGCCGCCGCAGGCCCTGGGAGATCCTCCAGGCACTGCCAGCAGCACACGGATTCTCCTCTTGGAAGAAATGCTGTGTGACCATTACAGTGGTTGTGTATCAGGATCATTCCTCTGGGATTTTTTCTGATCTATCCTAGTCTAACAGTAGAAGTTGTCACATTGCTTGCCTATCTGTGATTTTGGTCTACAGGCAGGATTTAAAAGATATAATTAAATATATATATAAAATATTTACTAAATATATACGATGCCTCTATATGAGACTTTTCAGTCAGAAAACATGTCACTGCAATACAGTAGAATCTAGAATCTATAATACACAAAATACACGTAATACAAAATATACTGCAAAATGTGATGTGACACCTGAGAGACGTTGTGACCAGGATTCCAGCCCTGAATTTTCACCTGTAAAATGCAGGGCAGAGTGGGCAGGGCAGCCCTGCAGTGGCCAGGCCTGTGTGGTTTCAGTGGTCTCCTGCTGCCCTCATGGTTTATGGTCTGGAGAGAGGATGCTAATTCTGCTGTGATTTTCTTGGCTCCAGGCTCTGATATTTGTGGTTGTCCTAGGATGGCTGTTTGTACCCATCTACATCAAAGCTGGGGTGAGTACAGACACTATGTTCTGGTTTTCATTCCTGCCTCTCTTTCTTCCTGCTCTGGTTCGAGGGCTGAGCTGCGGAGAGCTGGGTGCTCCTCCTTGTGCTCCTGGAGCTCCCCTCTTGCAGCCACGTTGCCCTCCAGTCATGAGGTACCTGAGCAGCAGAGAACTTCACTAGTGCTTTGGGTCTGTCCCCCATTGTCTGAATCCTTTTCTTCTCTCTCTCTGCAGGTGGTGACAATGCCAGAGTATCTGAAGAAGCGTTTTGGTGGCAAACGAATTCAGATTTATCTGTCGATTCTTTCTCTCCTGCTGTATATTTTCACAAAGATCTCAGTAAGTTAAGCTTTTTCAAGCATTACTTCCACTACACTCATCTAATAAAAAGAAGCTCCCATTTATGTTACTTTATACATATATGGCTCAGTTGTTTCTGATTTGGAGCCCAGTGAGAGAAACTGTGTATGCAGATCTGTTCTGCAGCCCTAAGAGCTGGTTTCCTTTCTAGATTTTTGTCCCTATGTTTCATTTCTGTCCCTTTTTAGTATCAGCATTTGAACATGGCAGCAGTGATCCTGACAGAGGAAAAGAATGAAAGGACTATGGAGAAAAGAGAATAATAGAATAGGGATTAGAAATGGGGAAAGGCAGGGGAAGGAAATGATAACTGTGGAGGTGAAATGAGTAAGGAGGAGAGATTTTTCAATGGCTAAGTGGTTCCTATAAAGTTTAAGGTGTTTGAAGTTAATATTTATTAAGTGAGGAGATGTTGCTGTGAGGTAGTGAGGGGACCTGGTACTTCCCATACATTTTAAAACTACTAAGACTCCGAAGAAGTCCACAGTTCAGGCATGCCTCAAGCTGTTGTTGTGCAGAAGTTGCCATGGCAGATTAGTCTTTGCCCTCTGAATGGGAGCTCAGTGATAATACTGCAATTTAAGCTAAAAGATTGGCCTTTTGCTCTCATTCTCACATCTTCCCGATAACTGATCCTCACAAAGGTTATAAATTAAACAGGCTGGGACTATGGGGCTGGCCCGGAATCAGATTTGCATATGTTTTGAGAGGATCAGTGACTTTTGCTGTTGTTTTCTTAATCACTATAATCAGAAATCCTGGTCTGCCGCATGTGACAGTGTCCTGGCAGCAATAGCAGCTAAGAAACAAATCTGATCAAATAATGACTCAGTCCTTTTCTAACATACAAGTTTTTAATGAGCTCTTCAAAGTGCTCTAGGGGTTCTGAATTTGTTATATTATTTCCAGCCTGTGTCGTGCCTAAGGATCTGTTCAGATCCTTAGCGCTCTGGAAGAGCACTTTTCAGTGAGGGTATCTTCCAGGCAAGGCAGGATCTTCATTTAAACTTCTAACATGATTGTGAGGCTGGAGCTCTCGTAGTTCTGTCCTGCCCTCTGGCTTTGGCTCATCCCAGCTTCCCATGACCCCGTTATAACAGGCATGTGTGCAGAGTGGCCACGGGACACGGTGTCTCTGCCATGCTGGTGGGAAGTCTGTTGCACAGGTCCCTCCGGCCGCTCTTCTGTCCCCACCTGCCCAGGACAGCTCTGATGGTGCCGCCACATGTGCAAACGTGGCTCTGGTCTCTAGTTTACAAGTGTGTCTTCAGCTTTGCTGCCTTGTGCCACTGTATTCCATGGAACAGTTTGTCCATGGCTGATTTTTACCCAGAATATGCAGAACAGTCAGATTCCTTGGAGGCTTCAGGTACTGTCGGAGGAAATCCCAATAGGATTTTCTGTGCTAGGCAACATCGAGCCAAGATGCCTGAATTGTCTCCGGATGAGTCAGCTCCAGAAGAGGAAAGGGAAGGACTGTCCTGCCCCAAATCATAGGTCACTCCCTGTGCTGTGTGGACATAGGAGCTCCGTGGAGCTCGCACGTCGCTCTCCTCAGGGGCACCTGGTATCTCCAGACACACGCACGTATCCACACTCTCTGACATAGCCTGGAGATTTGCATCCTGCTTCCTTGAGTGCTCTGGTTTGCAGGAGCTCCCTTTCTGTCTGCTGGAGATTTGCTGTGGCAGCACGGGCTCTGCCCTGCCCTTGGCGGGTGCTCTGGCTGGCAGTGATACCGACTGCCCCTTATCTTTGCAGAGGGATTAGCATCCTGTTTCCAGGCTAGCTAATTTGCATGCTGCTTCCTTGCTCTATTGTAGTACACCTAACGCTCTTAATTATGTAATTATTAGGGTGCTTTCCAATGAACAGTATAATAGGTGAGGTGATGCCACTCCTCACCGTGCCCTCTTTTGGCACAGATTAATGGTGTCCGGCATCTTGAGGTGACCCCTTTGCAAACCTCTGTATGTGACTGTTGCCCTTTCTGTCTTTCCCTGCATGTTTTCTGTGCAATTTTGTTGTTTTCTTGCCTTTTTGGGGGGCTAACCCATCATTTCCCAGACAGAGCCATCCCACTAGGGTCTTTGGGATGGGGACAGATGTGATCCTTAATCCAGACAATTTCTGTCGTGCGGGTGCCTGGACATGGCCCACGGTGGTGAGAGCTCAGGGACTTGCTAACAACCAGCACTGCTGCACCTGGAAATGTGCCAAAAAAGACGTGATCTAGTGGAAATAAAATCTTAATGATGACCGATTGACTGCCTTACGACAAGAGACTTGAAATCTTTTGGAGAAACAGAAATCTAAAGCCAGATTTTTTAGATGTATTTCTGCAGCCTCTTTAGATTCACCGTGCATGATTTTCATGGTAAATGTATGGTCATGGATTTGCCAGGAGAAGAGGAGGGGAAGGAAGGAGAGCTTTTCCCTAGAAGTGTGTGGAGTCAAAGGTTTCCATGTGATGCAAAGAGCAAGAGAAGGTGCCAGGGCCCGAGGCCCCTTAATGCCACGGGGTGGTCACAGGCTCCGAGTGCTGCCAGTTGCTCCGAGTGATCTCTGTGGCCTTTGGGGAGATAGCTCGTAATGTGAAGGAAAGATTGGCTCCATTCAGAGATAAGATAAGCTTGTAATTGTGTCCATAAAAGAGTGTTAATGGAGAAACAAGGAAATGTTGGAAGGAAATCATCTAATTGGGAGGGAGGAACAGCGAAGTTGAGAGTTCCAAGGAGCTGATGTATTGCTAGGGATGCTAAATAATTAACTATCTAATTCTTTGTAGGTGAAATTTTAGGACTATTAATATTTATGGCCATGTGGACTAAATGAAAGCCAAGAGCAGTAAAGGAAAGACCTATGGCATAAGCTGCTCAGTGCTGAGAAAAGGGTTTCCTCCTCCAGGCCAGGCTGCACGGCTGCTTTCTAACGTGGCTGCCTTGCCTTGTTCCTGCGCCGCTGCGGCCAGGACCAGCCCCGGGGCAACGTGGAGCCCGAGGCTCCGCTCGCCCGTGGTCGGGACCGTGCAGCTTCTCCCTGCTCCCAGGAGCTGCCTCCTGCCAGCCCTGCCCAAGCTTAGGGCAATGTGTGAAGTGTTGGCACCTGCCCTGTCAGGTCTAATGTGTGCCAGGCTTATCTGACGGGTATCTGGAAATAGGGCTAGAATAAGATGTTTGAATTTAATCCCCCTTGGTCCCAAATGAGGAAAACTGGCTATATCACATGTATATAGAGTAGCATGAAATGAAGGGAAGCATAATGTGTCTTGGAGATATCACCAAATCTGTCTCTGGATTCAGCTGTAGGTGTAATCTGGGATTCACGTGTTCTGTTATGAAGCTCTCACCATGTTAGTGGTGAGGAAGTGACTCTCAGAGTCTGGCTTAAATGAGCCCCTGAAAAACCTGGAAGTGCTCTGGGAAGTGGTATAGCTCCTGCAATAAAAGCAGTGAGTTTCTGCAGGGCACAGAGAGGAGCCTGGACATCTTAATGGCCTCTATTTTGCCTGTTGTATTTCTTTTCTATTCTTCTGTGCAGCACTGTAAGGTGGGAGCAGCAGTGTTGGTGCAGAGCCTTCCTCATGCACATGGGGTATGCAGCCAGCGGGAGCTTCCACGTGCTCTAATGTGACATTTTCCTTTGGCAGGCAGACATATTCTCTGGAGCTGTGTTTATACAGTTGGCTATAGGACTGAATCTTTATCTGGCCATAATTATCCTGCTCGCTATTACTGCTCTTTACACCATCACAGGTGAGTTTGCAGAACAGTCTGATCAGTTGAAGAAGTTAGAGGAGCCAGAAAACAGGAAAGACAGAAAGGGGAGGTAAGAGGGGAGAAATGGAAGCCTGGGAGCAATTTATTATGGTGTTTGTTTGAAAGAGAGATGGTGAGAAAAGGAAAGAGAAGCGTTTGTGCAGGGGCTAACCTATTTGTCTTGTATTTTCTTTGCGATTAGGTGGCCTGGCAGCTGTGATTTACACAGACACCCTACAAACATTTATCATGATAGTGGGATCCTTTATTCTCATGGGATTTGGTAAGTAAAGGAGATAAACTGCAATGTTCAACCACAAATCTCCTAGTGCCCACAGAAAGGGCCTCTTCATTGTGGAGCCCTCTTAAGCCAACAACCAGCAGATTTCATTTCATATATCTTTTTGCTATGGAAGAAAAATGTCCTATTGCCAAGTCCTTTAGTCTCTGAGCTCACTCTGTGTCCAAAGCACAAGGGAATCTGTAAGGCAGCACGTGAGCACAGGGATTGTGATGGTTTATCAGATAAAAGCAGAGTTACCTGCAGCTGCTGGTGATACTGTTGTGAAGTCCAGAGGGGAGCTTGTTTCAAGAAGAGCATATTAAAGCACATTTCCATGCTAGGGCATACATTTTCTGATCCAAAGTGCAGAGCTGTTGGTCACAGGTCATGACTTTCCCCCATTCCTAGCTGCTGTCTTATGCTAAAACACCCCAAGCATACCAATAGTTTAAGTCCTATAGCTTGTTTGCTTGTCATTATAATGCCAGCCAGAGAAGAGCTGTGAAGCACATATTTATGAATAGGACAATGAGGATGATGCAGAATCACAGAATGGTTGAGGCTGGAAGGGACCTCTAGAGGTCCTCTAGTCCAACCCCCCTGCTCAAGCAGGGATATGCACCCTATTACATAGCACAATATGCATGCTGTAAAAGAGAAGTCAACTGTAGGGGCCATAAGAAGTAAGGGAAAGTAGAAATTCCTTTTCCTTCTGCTACTTGGTACATGGTTTTCCTCTAGCTAAACCTTTCACTGAAATTAATTACTCTACTGTTGTTACAACAGAAATAACTTCCGATTGACCTAATCTGGTACGATTCTGCCTTTGGTTCTCCCGAGGCTAACACAGTCTGGAAATGGAATATCTTCATTTCCCTGCTTGGCAAGGCATGCCTGAAAGACACCAAGATAGAGGAGCCTAAGCCACTTTTTTTGAGCTACAAAGAGACCTAAAAAGATAGAAACTTTAAAACACTCTACGGTGTCCTCTAAAAATGTTGATATTTACTGGCTAGAGTAATTTTGCTAAATACTTTCTCATTACTTTGATTTTGCAGCCTTTGCCAAAGTAGGAGGGTATGAAGCTTTCATGGACAAGTATATGAATGCAATTCCATCCAACATCTCCTATGGAAACGTGACGATTGATGCAGAATGCTACACTCCCCGGAAAGATTCCTTCCACATCTTCCGAGATCCCATCGGCGGGGATCTGCCCTGGCCAGGGCTTATCTTCGGTATGAGTATCCTTGCTCTGTGGTACTGGTGCACAGATCAGGTAAGGTGGAAAAAAAAATCTAGGAAATTTGGAAATTTTCTTGAAAAACTAGAAAATTTGGAAAATCTGTCATTTATGTAGATGTTTTATTCTTTTTTTATTTTATTTTTCCTATATCTGATTGGAGAATATCTTCTGAAAAAGCGTGCTGCCTTGTAAACATAGACTGGATAAAGGATAATTTCCCTTATAATTGGCCTTGTTTTAAGTATATGCTTTGATTTTCATGCTTTTCATGTAGTTTTTTCTCTTTTCTTTGTGGTAGGGGAGGTAAATAGGCTGTCGTGCTGTGACACAGGCCAAATGTGGCCTGGAAGGGGCTGGCTGTTCCTGGAACGCTGTCCTCACACGTGCTCCCGCGTCTTGTTGGCAGGTTATTGTCCAAAGGTGTCTCTCTGGCAAGAACATGTCCCACGTGAAGGCTGGCTGCATCATGTGTGGCTACCTGAAGCTCCTGCCCATGTTTCTCATGGTGATGCCTGGAATGATCAGCCGGATCTTGTACACAGGTACCTCCCACACTGCTGGTCTGCCAGCCTCTCAGTCCCCCCTCTCTGTGCTTCCCTAAATGCCTGTCAGGTTGTCACCTTGCCACCTAGGTGGTGGAGGCACGTGAACCGTTTCTGCTTGGCAGGAAGCCGGAGTCTTGCCCTGATCCCAGGTTTCCACTCACGCTGCAGAGTGGGGCTGTGTGGGGACAGTGCCGGCTGACCGGGGCCGTGTCCCTCCCCCGGGCACCATGGTGTGTCTGATAGCAGGCAGCAGTTCCAGGTCAGCCTGGGGGAATTAGTGCTGAGATCCCTGCTCATTTTCCAACGTGCTCTCCCTGTT
This sequence comes from Rhynchotus rufescens, assembly GCA_032273925.1. NCBI lineage: Eukaryota > Metazoa > Chordata > Aves > Tinamiformes > Tinamidae > Rhynchotus > Rhynchotus rufescens. The sequence continues at coordinate 18,128 of JAVCKT010026942.1, read as the reverse complement.
GTTCAGTCCTGGTCTGATTCCTTTTCCTCCTCTAAGTCTCTTTGCCTTTCCTGGTGACCCACAGCGCTTTTCAGGATTCTTTTAGAGAGGAAAGAGGGGAGAGAGGCTTAGAACCCGCTCCCCACAAGCAGCTTCGGGTGCCCTCAGGCTCGTCCATCCCGTGGCTCTCTGGGGAGTGCTGTTTCCCCGGGCGCTCCATCCCGGCCTAACCCACCCTTGTTCCCTCTGCTCAGACGTGGTGGCCTGTGTCGTGCCCGACATCTGTAAGCAGCACTGTGGCACCCCGGTCGGCTGCACCAATATTGCCTATCCCACGATGGTGGTCGAGCTGATGCCCAACGGTAAGACACTCGCTGCGTCAGTTCTCTTGCTTGGGGAAAGGTGAGGCCGCCAGGTTCTCAAAACAGGGGCCAGAGGGAGCCCAAGTCACAGATTCTCATGCAGAAATTCTTGCTGAACTAGGGGCCTGGCCTGTCGTTTAGGAGGTTAATCTGTAAAGCCTCCCCGCAGCTCTGTGCTGGTTCGTGCTTTGAGAAACTTGGGCTCGTTCAGGCACAGAGGATACCCTGCCCTACGGCCTGCTACCACAGGGAGGCTGCATCGGATGCCCTGGCTGGAGGTGCAGGGCAGCTCCGTGCTGGCAGTGCCAGCTCTTGCTTGGCAGATAGGAGGTGAAATGGTAGTTGTGCCCCTTCCTTCAAGGTCCAATGTAACTCGCTTTTCCAGTGGCTTGGAAAGCCGGTGCGTGCCAGGATTCCTGAGCTGCAGACACCCACCTGCAGCGAGTGCTGCAGATACTGTCCCAGGTGCACGGTGTTCCCCATTAACCTGCCCAGTAACAAGGTGCCACTCTGCACAGAGCCGAGTGTGTGTACAAGGAAAAGAAACCGCAGCAGGGAGCCCAGGAACTGGTTATGGTTAATGCTGTACAAAGCACGTCTCTTCTCTGGTATTTAATACTTCCCTGTAGCTTTATAAACAGTGTACAATAGACAATAGCACTCGCCTTTAATATATTGCTGACTACCTCATTCCATTTAGAAAAGTAAGGTACTCTGATTTTCAAACTGTAAAAGCAACTGGTTTGCAAATATTCAGCCAGCAAGGACTGCAGCTAAAGTAAAGGAATTTTTCACTTGTTTAGGGAAAGTCTGCCTGGTATTTTTGATTTCTCACAGCATCTAATCAGGCAGCATTCCCACCAAGAGGATCTCTGTTCCAAGCTCAGGAGTTGCCCTGTCCCTGCTCTAAATGCTGGTTTTCCAGGGCTCAGCAGGCATTGCTCTGCAGGCACCGGCCCACAAGGGCAGTGGAATTACCCCTGGCTGGGGGTCCAGAGGGGTCGGGCAAAGCAGCGGGGCTGGAGCTGAAGCCTCTTCCCGAGCGCCCGTACGGAGTCTCTGTGTGTTGCAGGTCTGCGGGGTCTGATGCTGGCAGTCATGCTGGCCTCCCTTATGAGCTCCTTGACGTCCATTTTCAACAGCGCCAGTACCTTGTTCACTATGGACCTTTACACCATGATTCGCCCGCGGGCGTCCGAGCGGGAGCTCATGTTGGCGGGAAGGTGAGTGCCGGTCGCCCGCGGGCGCGGGGAGCTCGCGGCGCAGCACTGGCCTCCTGTGGCCGTGCACCTCAGCCCTTCTTTACTGTGCTCTATGCTGTAAGTGCCAGCCTTTTCCAGCTGAAAGCGATCCACGAAAGAGCCAGACTCACTCTCAACATTTATTTCCTGATACACTCAGATAAGACTGTTTTAAATATCCCTACCACCTTTACACTACACTGTGCTGCAGCATCAATGCAGTAGCTAAGCTGCTAGGTCACCTGCTACTGAATCATCTCTCACATGAATAAAAGAAAAAAAATTCTTCCTGCCTGTTTTGGTGGCACAGTTAGCTGTAAGCTGACTGATGTTTAACAGACACACTATCCAAGTTGGAGTCTGTTTGTTCATTCAGCAGTAACTGGCTACTGCTATTGATCTTGTTGATCAAAATGCAAAATGAGCATTTAAATTATTGGGCAGTTGCTGCTTCTTCCACTTCTGATGCTTGTAAGCAGGTGGCTAACTGAATATCTGGCTGTGTTTGCAGGGCATTCATGCTGGTTCTGATTGCTATCAGCATCGCCTGGGTCCCCGTGGTGCAGTCAGCTCAAAGCGGGCAGCTCTTCGACTACATTCAGTCCATCACCAGCTACCTGGGGCCGCCCATTGCTGCCGTCTTCCTGCTCGCCATCTACTGCAAGCGGGTCAACGAGCCGGTGAGTTGGGAGCCGCAGGCGGCTAGCGCTGCGCCCCTGCACGCTCGGGACAACTAGTTTTCTAGTTTCTAGTTTTCTAGTTGCTGTTCTGCTGTCTTTTATTAACAGCTGCTTCCTGCTTGCCTTGTGTTTCCGTGTCCTGGGGCCTGAGGTTTTAGAGAGGAATTGTTTGAAAAAGTTCTGTGCTAGTTGGGTGAATAGTGATTCATCCTTTGTATCCTCTGTGGGCAAATCTGTGCTCCTGAACTGCCTAGGAGGCTCCGAAACTTAAGTTATCTGTAGCTTTGCTAGTGGATAGTGTACAGGGACCTAATATTTGAAAGTAATCTGTCAGGATAGCAGTTCCCCAACTGCTCTAACAAACACATCACTGACCGTGTTAATCTAGACCACAAAATAACCTCTGCCAACAAACTTGTAAACAGAACTGCTGCTGTTCTATGCAGTGTTTCCCATTGGCCATGAGACCCAAATTCAGCTCACTGATTCTTGAGCAGTGAGCAAGGGGAGACCTTGTGCTTAAACCTTGTGACGAAATGGGAAAGCGAGGCCTGCGCCCCGCTCTGTCATGAACTTTGATGATGGGACTTTGACAACAGGAAAAATAGAAGTGTTTTATTCTTGACTTAGCATTAAAACTAGAACATTTTAATCAAGATTTGTTATTCTGTGCTGCATAAAATGTGCAGAATAAGGTCTTATTGGGCTTGAGAGAATAACGGAGTGGCTGAGGCTGGAAGTTTCCTTGCTCAGGGCAGGGTCAGCTGGAGCAGGTTGTTCAGAGCCCTCTCCTTGGATCTGGAATATCTCCAAAGATGGAGACTCACAACCTCTCTGCACAACCTGTTCCAGTGTAAAACATTTTCTTGCCCTCACATTTAAACTATTTCTTGTATTTGAATTTGTGCCCAGACAGGCATTTTGACTTTGTGGGTGGTGTGCGGTGATTGTACAGCTGTATTGCATAGTTGTATCACACAGTAGTAGTTCAGTCCTGCCTTAAGTATCCATAGAATTCTTTACTTACATGTTTAAGTCAATATAAGAATGCATTAGCAGTTAATTAAGGCTTACCAACAATCAGCATTATCACTGCTACTCAGATGCAAAGTACTAATAAAGCACTAATAAAAGCAGGAGAAGGTTTTCTCCTTATTCCTTCTCTGAGCTGCGAGTCACCATCCCATTCCCTAATGCTAATATGCTGGGCTGGAAGTAGAGCCATTGAAATTATCTGGGTTAAAAACCATAAATAATGTGTGAAAGCCAGTGTAACATGCAATTACCTTCTTGCTTCCTCCAGCAACTGTTCAGAGCTCAGGAAGAACTATTTCTATGCCTGAAATCTCTCATTTTGATAACTTCTGTCCCTTTTCTACAGGGTGCCTTCTGGGGCCTGATCATTGGGCTGCTAATTGGACTCGCCAGAATGATTACAGAGTTTGCCTATGGATCTGGCAGCTGTGTGAACCCCTCCAAATGCCCATTCATCATCTGTGGGATTCATTACCTTTACTTTGCAATGATTCTCTTTGGGATTTGCCTGATCATCATCCTGGCAGTCTCTCTAATGACTAAGCCCATCCCTGACGTACACGTGAGTATCATTTGCACTCCTGCTCCTCAGGGAAAGGGATTCAGTGAAACTATTGGTGTTCAGCACAGTTACTTCTGGCATTTCAGCTATAAACATCTTGTAGATCCTCTGAGAGAGCAAAGAAAATAGTCTCATTTATCTGCCACATGTCTTCATAGAGTCCCAATAATCCTAATTATTACTAATTCCTAATAATAATCTTAGTTACTGACTTAACAGACATTTGGGATGCTGTGGTCATACTGAGTGTTCGTGTGCTGTCCAGACTTGCTCTTCGCTGTGTATGAAGATTGTAAGGTCACAAACTCGCTTTGTTTCCTGGCAGCTTTACCGCCTGTGCTGGACTTTGCGGAACAGCAAAGAGGAACGAATTGATCTTGATGCAGACGAGAAGGAGAAACATGAGAACAAAGATGAGGAATCAGGTGAATGCTGAATAACTTCTTCTATAGTATCTAGACATGCTGTCCATACATATAAGAATCCTTCTTTGATTCCCAGGAAGAAACGGTATCATGCTTGGTATTCAAAGAGAAAATCCCCCCAAATAACTTAATTTCAAACCTCTCAAGTTGAAGGGGGGCCTTCTACCAATCTATCAGGCTTATCTCAAGTGGGATATGAAGCTGCTTTGAACAAGACGATTTCATTCTCTGTGGAGTGAGGGGTAGTTCTAGGACTAAAACAGTGGGGAGGCTGCAGCTCAGGATGGCGTGGGCTGGCAGAGCTGTGTGTGATTCCTGCACTCGGGATGATACGATGAGAATTTGCTTGGAAATGGAAGGTAGAAATCAGGGTTGAAGCAGCCAAGATGCTGGGCAGCATGGAAGGGAGCGGTGAGGGCAGCAGTTCCTGCTCTCCCTGCCGGGCCTCTGCCTCTGCTGCCAACTTCATTTCAGAGGAATCCTCATGCTCATCATCTATCTGGATTTTAATTAGAAGTATGGAAAAATGGAGGTAAGCTTTGCAGCGTGGCCTGCTTCTCAAACACCAAATCAATTCTCCAGGTTGCAAAGGGCCTCCTGCAACATATAATAAATCCCTTTTTTTTTTTCCTTAATTTTAACAAGTGAGCTGTGAAATTGCATTATTCACTTGATTCTTCCACTTGCACTAAACTGTTTACATGTGTCTAAGACCATAAATCAGAGCTGCAATAATTAATACAGGTTTGTCCTCAGTTGCTGAACTCTTCTGACACTTGCATGATGGTCCATGTCTGCATTTCATGACCAGTGTGGTTTTTTTACATCCAGTTACAGAGGAAAATGAAGAGGAGCCAGGATGCTTGAAGAAAGCCTACAACTGGTTCTGTGGCTTAGATCAGCCAAAAGGACCCAAACTGAGCAAAGAGGAAGAGGAGGCGCTGAAGAAGAAAATCACTGACACTTCAGAGGTGCCGCTTTGGAGAAATGTTGTCAACATCAATGGCATCATCCTATTGACTGTGGCTGTATTTTGCCATGCCTATTTTGCATAAACCTCTGATTGCAATTCTAAAATTGTACTGTATTGTTCAGCAAAAACAATGAATTGTAAATTTACAGAGTTAGATATGCTGGATATTTTTATTGTTTAAGTTTGTAAAAATTAGCATGATTCATTCATTGGTTTGTGATCATAATTTCAACAGCCTAACGAGCAGGGCTACTGGGATTTCAGGAGAGAGAAGTTCTGTTCAGAGGCTGGATCAGTGCAGGGTCAGTCCTGGTTCAGAACTGCCATCCACTGTTCTCTCTTCTCACGAAACATTTCATGTCTGAGGTGCAGATGAAGGCTGCGTGAGCCATATAGATCTTAAAGGGGTGATGATGGGCGTTTAGTTTTTTACTACTTTTCTGAACATTCAGATTTATTTTTCCTTACAATAATTCAATAGCAACAACAACAAAAATAACTGAGGGGCTCTTCTATGGATTCCAGATAAACAATCACTTTTTTTTTTTCCCTTGGCACAGGATACCCTAAGTGTATATATGTGTGTATTTGACATGATGTCTATTTTTTGTTAGTGCTTTTCCCCCTACTCTTACTTTCTCTGATGTATTTCACTGTGTTTCTTCTCAGTATTCAGTGGAACAGGAAACATCTGAATTGATTGGGGTTTGAAATTTGGCAAAGCAGGTCTCAATAATCCTGAAATGATAAATTACGATAGCTTCTATGTTTAAGGTTAAGTTCAAAAGGTGCCCCCTCTCTATATATTTTAATGTGTATTTATACTTGAATGGGAAGGCTTATTTATACAAAATACACACATTATACACATACATACAATACACTGTGTATATATATAATATATATAAACAAATAAATATATATGATGTGCGTGTATATGTGTGAGAGTGTGTGTGTGTGTGTGTATATATATATTTGTGTATATATGTATTTGTGGAGCCCTTTTCGGCTTGGTGTGTCAGTGATCTCTACCCAAAGTTGCTAGGACTGGGTTTTTGTGGGGATTGTGTACATGAATATTTAATTGCCTCTTCCTATGGACTGTACTATGCAGCAATCCGTGCACGTGGTTAAAGTTGAAAGCGCCAGTTTGCTGGGTCTGCGTTTCTCTTTCGAGCACATTCAAGGGCTTCACACTGTTTTTCTGCAAGGCCACAACTCTTTTTTCTGAAGGCTGCATTGAGAAGAACAATTCATGCTGTGCGAGAGTGAAGCGAGGCAGGAGGAGCTCAGGGTTCCTGAAGGAGAACGGGCACAGCCGGGATCCCGGCTCAACCACTGCCCTCGCCTTCGCTTGCGTGGGGTACTGGTACCAACTGAAGACGCAGGAAGAGACAGATGTGATGCTTCAGAACAAGGAACCAACAGACTTGCTTACCATCTAATTCAGCATTTTGGCTCTAGAAAGAAGACACGGGGAGCTGCCTATGAGCGCGTGTCGCCCCGCGGGGTTCAGCAGCAGGATGCTCCCGACGGCGGGAGCAGCCAACTAAGATGGTGTCTCTGTACGTGCTGCACCACAGAGCTCCCCTCCTCTGGGCTGTAATCACGGCTGCTTTCCAGTCTGCTCACAGCATCGTCTCAGACAAAATCCCAGATCGCCAGTAAAATCCCTGCGATACACTGAAATGTTCTGCACGGGACTGATCAAATCAATATGCTATATACACCAGTGCAAACTATTGGGTTTGCAATTAATACAGTGATAGAATATTTCAAAGACCATGGAGTTAATTATATTTAATGGACTATGAAGACTTGTATGTATTAAAGTATTTGTATATTTCAAAGTTTCTGGTGTCCACAAAACAAACCTAATTTGGACTTCGTTAATTCTAGGTCAAAATCAAGCCTCTTGAGACATTGTCACCTGTCAGCTCTGGGATAAGGCTACCCTTTTATTTGCTCCTAGGTTTTGGGACCCAAGTGGATTACAAACAGGTAAGAAAGCCTCTCCTGGAACCAGTCATGCTTTGTTACACAGAGGACAATATGGTGAAGTGATTAAACCATTTGGAGGCCCACAAACAATATACAGGAATTCTCGGCAGCCCGAGTGGCCTTTGAATCCTCTCGTGGTCAATCAGGTACTGTCATGTTCCCCTTTCCAAGGTAAAGGAATTTTAACTCTCATTTCAGGGAAGGATTCATCCCTAGCAACCTGTTCTGGTTGAGGTCTGCAGAGCGGCCCCAGCTGCAGCCCAGGTTCAAATGCTTGCTGCAAGTTTGACCGCGGCTCCGAGGGCTCCTCTGAGTTTGTTCGGACAGGGCACAGCCGCAGGGTTGCACCTAACACAGGAACGTTGCTAACATGTTAGTCCTGCCTGGATGCCATTTGTGCTGGCTTTAAACTGGGGACTAGGTAGATGCCTAAGTAGGATGTAGCATTAAAGGTCTGAATCAGCTAAATCGCCTCCCTAGGGCAGTTCAGTCTAGAGGGCCTTACTCCTATATCTAAACAAGCTAATTATTTTGCTACTGCTTTGAAGTTTTCTTCCTGGTTTATCAGTTTGGAACTGAGCTAAAGTGTCTGTTGTTACTGCCTGTTCTTGCAGCCCTTCTGCAGCCCTGTTTTCTCCTCGTGTCTGCCATGTTCTTAGGCTGCTGGCTCCCT
>JAVCKT010026942.1:0-10187 GCA_032273925.1 Rhynchotus rufescens | reverse complement strand
AAGAGAGATCTTCCAGGATCCTACCCAGAGGGAATGAATCCAGCTGACTTCATACTTTAAAATTACGTTTTTATAGAAGGGAAAATTTTCTCTTTTGTCTGGTTAGGGAAAAGAAGCCTTTTAACGTCAATCACACGCAGAGGGCCGCGCGCAGGGTCACGCTTTGCACAGAGGTACCCAGGCTGGGAGCAGCGCCAGCTTCATGCGGCGCTAAAGCAGCTCCACAAACGCCCCCTTTGAACAAGTGACCGCGTTCCCCCGAGCTGCAGCTGCCCAAGGAACGGAGCCAGGGGTCCCGGGTTTCACCTGAGCACAGAGTGATGGCATTTGTCCTCCTGCTGCAGCCCTTCTCCCAGGCCACCGGCACCCAGGCGTGATGCCCGCGGGCAGCAAGTGCAGGGACCAGATGTGCAGCCTGCCGGGGCAGCGGCTGCGGGCGCCGCGTCCAGCTGCCGCCCCCTGCCCTTCGGCTCGTGGGGCGGGCAGCATCCTCAAACACTTGAACAATTGAGGTTATTCTCACTTCTATGAAGTGGAAGATTTTAAAAAATGTTGGGTTAGGAAAAGAGTAAAAAATGAAACGTTTTTCCAAAGTAGAGAACTGAATTTTCAGCTCTGTGCTGGGGTTACCTCGCCGGCTCTCAATGTAGACATTAATCATGGAATAGTGGAGGCTGGAAGGGAGCTCTGGAGTCGCCTGGTCCAGCCTGGGCCGGGCACTGGTGTTGGGATCAGCTTCCCTGCGCCCTCCTGCCCTGAGTTAGGCTGGGGCAGTCCTTGGCCTGGGGCAGTGGGGGCCATTCTCACACCAATTTTAGGATCTTTCTGATTAAAACCAGAGCTAACCTGTAGACTTTTCCACCCAAAAGACATTAAAGAGACACACTGAGCTCTCGAGTAGCCACAATTCAAGGTACAGAGCAATAGAAACTCTCCCAGTCACAGCAAGTGCTGACTGCTGGGGGCTGGTTTCCTAGCGTAGACAAGACTGGTGGAGAAGTTAATTAGGAACCTTTCTTGCTTCATATAATGACTAATGTTTGATAGGCTGAAATAATGATAATAATAAAGGAGAGAACATTATGAAGAAAACAAAAAGGATGTGTTTCTTGTATCACAGGCAGATCTTGATATCACCAGAAATAACATCTAGTGCTGAATTCTAGATTTCCCAGCCTTTTCCCCTCCCATTATTCTACCTGTGGCCTGTCCCAGCTACGAAACCGTGAACAAATGACACTTCAGGAGGAAGGGATCCGGGTAAGGCCAGCCTGGGTTCTGCTGCTCTCCCGCAGTCCCGCAACGCTTGCAAGAAGGCAACAACAGAGGGCAACAGCTCTCTAGGAAGCGCCACGTCTTCACGGCGTCCACTTGATGACGCGGATGGCGATTTCGGCCGCTCGTCTCACGGCCTCGGCGGGGTCGCTCAGGCGGCGCTCGAAGGCGGCCAGGTGCCCCAGCAGTATCTGGCGGCCCTCGGGCAGCTCGGCCAGCATGGTGAGCGCTTTGGTGGCGCTCAGACGCGCCTCGCTCGCCTCGGCCGCCAGCAGCTTCAGCAGCGGGGGAATCGCTTCGGCGCCCAGCGCCGAGTACCTCCCTGCGGGAGGAGAGCGGCTTTGCAGCGTGTTCTTGCTGCACACAAGCAAACAACTCTCAACTTGGGGTGCTGCTTTCGACTCCCTGCCCAGCTACGGCTCCGAACACCCTGAGCGCAGAGCACAAAGAGCTGGATGCGCTTCTCCACTGAAGCCAGAGCTAACTGCCAGCCTTGGCTTTTAGGGAAAAAAACCCCTTTCCTCATTAACTTCTTTTGCCTCCCACATTACCACGTTATTCGCAGAAAATTATCTGCAAATGTATGAAACACCAAATGCTAGAATAAATCTTTTGGGGACCAGATGCCCTTAAGATCATCCTGTAGTCTCTTCTTTTTAAATGCACTTCAAACACTTAGCTCCACTCCTGCATCATCCTCCTTTGAAGCCAGAGGGATGGCAGCAGAGGAGGACTGCAACACGTTGTTGTTATTAAGAGTCTTTTATGTCTAATTACTCATTCATCACACTGAAAATTTACCAGCTAGTGTTTTCAGCATCATGTAGCTGACCTGGGCGAACTACAGCCATTATTAATACTAATCTCTGCCCTGGCTGTGAGAAGGAGACTCCCTCTAAGCAGAGGAAGGAGTTTCCAGGAAGCCGTGTCCTCTGAGCACGAGCGGCTCAGGGAATGTGGCTCTGTGTGAAGCCCTGACCTGAAGTGAAAATTTCCCCTTCTGAAGCAGCACTATGGAGGTAAATAGTGTGCTTGTCATAGACATTTAAGTCTATATATAAGTGAATGAAATGCGACTATGTTGCAGCCCATACGTGCTGTGGGGTGAATGAAGCTGCTGAAGACAGATCTAAAGATATGCCCTATTCTAATCACTTCATCAACAGCTTTAACACTACTGGAAACTGAAGGCAAATGTTTTGCTGCTGGTGCCTTCAGTAGGATTCCTGAAAGCAGAACCGCTTCCCTCCCTCACCCTGAGGCGTCACGGTGGCAAACATCAGTGCTCCTGCTGCTCTGGCTTGCACTTCAGGCTCTGGATCTTCTAAGAGGCTCACCAGCACAGGAATGATGTCTTCTTCCAGCGCCGTGGTTTTGCCCTCTGGATGGATCCTGTGCCAAAGAGACCGTCCGGCTGCTTTCTCGCGCTGTGGGAACTTACCTGCAGCCCTTCCCGTGCCCAGCCCCTGCACATCCTTCCTTCCCGGAGAGCGTGCGGACACGGGCCTCCTCCTGCAGCTGTGAACTCTGAACTTCATCCAGCTACGAGACAGACGTTTTCGTGAGCTGATCCATTATACACAAGTCTCTTTTCCTTTACCCGATTCCTAAGAGGACCCAGGCTGCTTTGCTTCTGATGGCCGCGGAGGGATGTGCCAGCTTGTCCTTCAGGGTGGTGACGGCACCACTCGCCAGCGCGTCTGAAGCCTCCAGGCAGAGGCAGTTGGCGAGGGTGTCTAGGATCAGCTCCTGGATTTCGTCCAGCTCAGTCTTCAGTTTAGACACCAGGAAGGGAATCAGGTCGGCCTGCAACATGTCTAGAGCCCCTGCAGGAGGAGACACAAGGGAGCACAGGTCAAGGAGCGCCTGCACTTACTACTTGTGCTTCCACTCTGCATTTTCAGTAGCATCAAAGCACCCCGGTAAGCGTTTCCTTGCCCAGACATGGGACTGAGACCCAGCAGCTGCTGTAACACCAGCCTGCTCCCAGATGCCATCCCGGCACTGCTTCCCCAGGCTTTACCTGCAAACTCACATCCTTCCCTGCTCTCTGATCCTGGAATTTTCTCAACATTTTTTATCTGTGCTCGTATTGAATGACCACTGACATCTTCCAGGCTGAGGCTTCCCAGCAGTCCTGGAAAGGCACCAGCCCAGGCAACGCTCACAGTGACAACTGCTCTAACGCTTCCAGCTTCCTGCACGAAGTATTCCTCCCTACAATTATCCTTCCGAAGCAAATGCAGGACAGAAATAGCTGCAAGGTGCCTTCTGTCCGGCTTCCATGAACGTGACCTAAGAGAGGCCGTGAGCCTTTGGAGCTAACGCTTTGATATCATTCTCTGCCATGTTCTCCTGGGAAAGCCAAGGTTTGGAAGCCACCAGCTTCCTCCCGCACTTCTTTGCAGCAATTCCGGCCTGGAAGCTGCCTGGAATTCTGAGTTTCCCTTTGAAAAGGCAGTGGTGTCGAGGGCGCCTGCTCCGCTCTGAGTGACTTGCTCCTGCCTCAGTGCGAAGGCACCGCGGGACGGCGAGAGCGGAACGCGCCGGCCACGGGAGAACGAAATTCTCCGGCTGTCTCGTTGCTAAGACGGATGCTGCGGTTGCCAAGAGCAATGGGGCTGCATGGGAAGTGACTCACATATGGTGAGATAAGGACATTCGGTGGGAAGAGTCACTAAGGTATTTTCAAACAGATCTCCCTGGTCGGGGATAAAAGGGCGAGTAGGAAAAGGGTTTTGATGGTCTTTGATAGTCCTCACCTTGCCAACCAGCCTGGGAAACAGGCCTCTTAATCCAATCTGGAGGTTATTTTGTTGTATATATATATATTTTTGAGGTTTTACTGATGTTGAATAATTTAGTATTTTGTTATTTTATCAGGATCCACTTTGCTAATGCAGATGCAATGAAGTGCCCTGGGGTGATGCTATTAAAGATTTTCCTACCTGTGCAACATTTGCTGTGAAAATTCAAATAATGAAAAAACAGCTTCATTTTCAAACATAACGTTTTAAAATAAAACCCATTTCCCCCTTCACAAAAAGCTGCACAACCTTTCTGTGTGAACCCGGGGTACCCAGGCCGCTCACAAAGCCCCTGTTCACCCCGGCAAATGCTGGGATGCCGTGGGAATGAGCGCAACCCTCACAATGTGCAGGTGGAGGAGGTGCCGTTTCGAGGAGCGGACAGGGGATTAGAGGGGAGATTCCCGTCGCCGGGGCCTGACTTTTGCACCGTTGCTTTGCCAGACGATCGGGGAGCTGTTCAGACCAAAGCCACGTCCAGGCACCTGCCTATGAAGTAATTTCTCTTTTTCCAGATAGACACCGTGCTGAGGGCAAACGTAACTAAGAGCAGACGGAAGTTTAGAGCTCCACGCTCAGCCTTTGTGTGCTGACACCAATCAGGGTCACACCATCAGTACCCTTTCCTCTGCTTTTTGCACAGAGTGGCCAAGATTCTGGTTTGAGCTCAGAAAAGCCATTGCTTACTTTAGTTTTTTATCTCTTTTGTTGTTTTCTACAACGCTTTTGTCTCCCTTTCTCACATTGGTACATATACATTTTTCCTTTTCCAGACAGGATTCTGTTCCTTTATTTTGCACTTCAAACATTTACCCCACATCTTTTTACCCATCATCATTAATTTCATTTTTCCTTTCCTGCACTTCCTTGTTTTTCCAGGCTTCTTCGTGAGCTTTCAAGGCGCTTGATTGCCGTGATCCCAGCATTTGTGTTTCGTATCTGTGTATCCTTATCTCTCGGGCTGCTTCTCTCCGTGTCGGGCTGGAGCCTCCAGCCCTTTCCGCAGCTTCCAGCTCCTATTTACTGCCCCGCTTCGCCTCAGCCATCCCTCAATCACCGCGTTTGCCCCTGCTGTCTCACATTGGTGTTGCCCTCTGCTATTGCACTGCAGTGCTGAGGCCGGGGGCATTTGTTTTGTGGTCAGGGATCCTCGTGTAGCTCCCCGCTGCTTATTTGGTCCGAACACGCCGGCTGTTTCCATTTTTAATACATTTTGTTTTATCGGGCCAGGGCTCCGTACCAAGAACTTTCTCATCTACTGGATCTTGTTCTTTGGTGCTGTCAGAAATGCCATGATTGCTACTAGAGGGAGCTTATACATCAAATATAGAAACAAAGACCGAGGCTTGACCTTGTCAAAAGACTCAACGTAGTGAAGGGAAAGGAAGGTGGAGAGAAATGGCCATTAGTAGCAAAAAAAAGAGGCTACCTAACTGTGAGAGCAGATATTCCAGCTGGAAATCATCAGGGTTTTGCCAAGGGAACGGGAAGGGGAGAAGTGTGGGGAGGTGAGGAGGGAGGAGGCTGCATGGGGAGGCTGTGGCCCTGCACCGACAAACGCAGCAGCGCCCTGAGGAGCCTGACTTCCCATTGAAATGCTCCAAGCTAAAGGGGATTTATGTGGTGCTGAGCGTGTGCCAGGACTCCTGGGAATAGTGAAGTGTGTGTGTCGGGGAGAGATGTTTTCAAAATGCAAGTGGTTGTCTTTGCAGCTGCATAGTTACAATTATTATTGATCTGTTTTTCTGAGAACTAGTAATCTTCCCTTGGGCTGCTCTGGATCTCAGCGCTCATCCAGCTCATCCCCTGCTCCTCTTAGCCTCGGGCTGCTCCCATTCTCCCTTCCCTGCCTCCTTTCTCAAACAGACCCAAAGAGCCGTTGCCTTTATTCTGTTCTCCGCGCTGGGCCCCAGGGCGCGCAAACAAATCAAATTTTGCACGAGACAAAGGAGCCCTTTATGGCACATAACAGCAGTGTTTTGTTTGGCCTTTTTTTTTGCTTTTCCTAATGACATAAAGCAATGAAATCACATCACAAATGCATTACAAATGTGAGTTTTCACCTCCGAGCCCCTTGGCTGCTTGGTTTCAGGAGGAGCACGCGCTCGGTGCTGCTGCAAAGAGGGACATGGGCTCCTGGGAGGGAGCAAATCCGGAGCTGAGCGGTGGCACCCACCCCAGGCACCCTCCTGCATCACCCCTGCTCAGCGGCAGGACCCGTTTAGATCGAAAATATAATTTAGTCTTCCAGCTCCCCGAGGAGACTCGTGAGTCACCAGTCACAAGAGCATCGTTTGAGATCCTGTAGCAGCTAATTTAGTGGTAGGGCTCGGCGCGGAGAGGCTCTGCGCTCCCAGCGAGCGCATTAAACACAACAATATTGTAAATCTGGGTGAGAATTTCTCTCCAGCGCGTTTGGAGCAGGAGGCAGATCACAATGCAAGAGAGGAGAAGGAGCTTGCTGCTTATCCCCCTTCTGCCTTGCCCAGCTTGCTAACAGAGCAGAAAAAACATCCGTTGACATCCTTGAAAGTCGGAGCATTTGCTCCTCTGCAGCAACATTTCTGCGTCTGCCTTTCAATAATATTTTACCAGGGATAAACAGGATGTTTTTGCTGCATCTTGGAGGATGAACAGTGATATCCTTTGCAGAGCTTTTATTTTGCCTAGCAGAGCTGCAGCTTCCTGCATCTCCTGTATAAATAATCTCCCTTAAGCTTTCCAAATTTCAGACTTAATCTATCAATACTGCTATGAGCATCCACTGTATCCCTCTGTGTGAGAAGGCAGGGACACACCTGGAACTAATTTGGGTCCAGCTGATTGTAATGCATATTGATGGCAGAAAGGGGGGGGATTTCTCAGTATTTATTTCTCTGAAAAGGTACCTTTCTCTTATTCAGTGAAACAGGAAAAAAGAATGTTAAAGACCCTGAAAAATCCTGAGGGCTTTTTTTTTTTTCCCCTTGTTGTTTTGGATAAAGAAGAAAATGTCATCTTGAAATTTATTAATTTTTCTCTACAGAGAAGACTTTGCCAAAATTCATGAAGGAAGGAAAACAGTGACACACGCAGCCCTTGTTCCAAAGCCCTCGGATCGGTTACTGGAGAAAATCAAAGCTGGGAGACACCAAGTTCTATGGAGCTGTGCGACCCTGCTTAATATGTGTCCGGTCCCAAATTCCCTGGATTTGGGCTCGGGAGCCCAAAGCATTAATGAGGGAATCTCCATCATGGACACAGGGAGGCCGTAGGGTGCACGTAGTGTTCCCAGCTGCATGAATATTCCCGGGATAACCACGTACGGAGCAGGAACGTGAAGAGAGCCTCTCTGGAACAACCTGCCCTGCCACAGGGGCTTGTCGAGACGCAGGACACACGGATCTGCTCCTGAGCAGGTTACTGTGGGATGGGGAAAGGAGCGGGATGTGGTGGGAAGGTTGTGTTTGAACAACGTGTTGGGGAGCTGGAGCCTGCTCCTTATTGCTGCCTTATTGATGGGACACCCAAAAGCCCTGAAACATTTTTAAGGGGTAAAAAGGGGTTTTGGCTTCTAAAGACCAAGGCAGGGCAGTACACACCTGCCCACGTTCAGTTTTCAGGCTTTGTGCTGGGAGACATCTTTTAAATCTTTTTCTTTCTAAGAAAGTTATAGTTTTAGTATATCTCTCTTAAGAAGTAAAGAAATATAAATGAGATTTAAGGAATTGTGTTGTTGATTGTCTTAGACTCCTGGGGTTTAGTGTAAGACACTATTTGTGCAACAAAATGGCACCGCCTTACAAAAACACAGAATTTGATGGCTATAGATACATTAATTTACAATTCTATAACAATTATTTTTGATTTTTTTTGTAGCTGTTAAATTAAGCTCACATATGCATGCTCAAAGAAGAGCAGTCATTATGTCAATTTTGCTCCTTACGAAAAATATATAATTAATATGGAGAAAATAGTCTCTTTATAGTGTAACTGAATTACAAGCAATCAGAATCAAGGGCAAATGAAGGGCAAAGTTTCCTCCACAGATTTGACTATATTTCTGTCAAAAGAAAACTCAGAATGAGAGGATTATAGGAGCATGGTACCTGCATTTAATCATTGGTATAGAGGACAGAGGGGAATTTTATCTTGAAAACTAACTTGGATCAGCTCACCTACGTGAACCATCTCACAGATTGAAAACACACTGAATGACTGAATAGTGGTAAGAGTGGTTAAAAAAAATGGTCTTGTTGTAGGTGCTGCTTTTTTAGAAGGGGGTCTAGGTGGGACATGTGCCTGGGGGAACCAGCAGCCCCTCGCTTGCTTGATGGAGCTGCACGGAGAGGCTGAGGAGCAACCCAAAGGAGCATCCACTCGTGCCTGCTTCCACATCCCCCTGCTTACATGGAAATCAAGGGTTTTTTCAAGCAGACTTGTCCTACTCAATAAGTTCCATCCTTCTGACTGGGGTCCTACCAAAATGCTTCCTATTTAGCCTATATTCCCATCAGTCTGATCTTAAATCCGAGTTGAACATTGGGCTGGTCAGGACCGATCAGAGCTGCTTGTGTTGGAGGTGGCTCCTGTAACCGATGTCCTCAGGTGAGGGCTGCTTGGAGGCTCCCGGTCACTCTGGTGACATTGGAAGTAATATAGGGGACAAATAGCACCTGCTAAAACTATAGCTGTATCCTAAGGTTTCCACGTGAAGCACAGCCATCATATGGAAAGGCTGCAAAGTCACGCAAAATCTCATTATACTTTCTCCCCCAAGTACTTATTAAAGATATATATAGTTTTTTAAGGGCCAACTTGGATAACATGCCATCAGCTGGCAAGAACATCATGGCAAAAAGGGTTTTCTAAATCAAGACCTTCCTACTTCTGACTGTTTGTTCAGGTCAAGTTAAACAACAAAACTACTCGTATCCTCAAGAGGGAGAAACCTACTTTCAAGTTGCTGCTTCAATGAATATTTAATCTTTTATACAGAAAGACAGAAGCCTTCAAATGTGAAGACTGTAGTGGAGATGAGGGGGACATCCCTAGAATAACCAATAGTCTGTTGCTCAGAAAATAAGAGGTGATCTGAAATTGGTCCTTGTGGTTTAAAAGTTCTGGTTTCAAAAGCAGAGCATTTTCTGTTGAAAAATAATGTGCTAAATTATTCCTGGCCTACTTCATTGCATCCTTTTGGATCTAATTCCCAACAAATCTACAGATTTTGTTCTCAAGTGATCTTCCAGGTATCAAAACATTGGTCTTTAGCTGCATATGCTATTTTCAATAATATTTAGTATATTTGGATATTTAGCTGCTGTCTGTGAATGTTCTTAACAATTGATGTCACGCATGCATTTCTTGCTCACAGTTTGGTCCATATTTTTGTTTAAAATGCACTTTATCACAACGAATCATAAATTTCTTTCATTTGTGATGTTTTTCCGTACTAAACAACTTCCTTCTTATTCTGGGGTTCAGGATTGATATTTTTTCCCCATTCCTTTGCCCTTAACAGTGAGAAATGAGGAAAAACTTGGCTTGAGTGGCAAGTGCCGATTCAGCAGCCAATCAATCACTGAAGTTGCAGCTAAAGTAGGTACATAATAAAAAGAGGAGGAAAGGTATAGGAAATATAACCCTTTTTAGCCTTAGGATTGTTTTTTCTTTTCCTTTTGACAAGCTAGAGAAGTTCTTCCCATTTGCCGACTGTGTTAGTTGTAACTCACAGCTTGGGTTCAAATTCCCAAATAATTCCTAAGATGAGATCTGCTGCAAAGAGTAGGTTTTAAGCCAAGCCCTCAGTCATGAATGATGCAGGACCCAGACACAGGAGCGAAATCCTGGTAGAAAAATGAATTTTCATCCTGAATGATGAAGCTGAGGGAGGTGCTCAGACTCATACCACCTGCTGAAAGACACATTCATGGCTTTTTCTCCCCACCATCTCCCAGGCACCAGTGCAAAGCAACAATATGCCAGATAGTTATAAATATCCGATTCCAGTCATCTGCACTTGATGCTATTTTAAACTCTTCCACGTGAGAAAAATGGTTAAAAATAAAAATACAGCCTCTTTTATTCTTCTCTAAATGTTCTGTTCAGTTCTTCATGCTCAAA
>JAVCKT010026939.1:0-18641 GCA_032273925.1 Rhynchotus rufescens | reverse complement strand
TATTTGAAATTTCATGTGTTATATCCATCATTTTCTATTGTCAGGCATGGGAGTATACTGTTTTTGAAATGCCCTACACCATCTAGTAATGCTGTGGTTGCAGAAGGACGAGTTAGGTCCATGGCTTTCTAATAGGAATTGCTTCTTCTCTTCAAGGATGCTAGGAGAAAAGAATCCTTTAGAAAAGGAGCGTGATTTTAGTAAATGAATTTAGGACTCCACTATGATGCCCTGTTGTATCATCTAGGAAATTCTAATTGTGCTTAGCTGTCATCTTAAGTTCTTACGTGAATTAATGATATGGGATAAGAAGATTATTGTGATAGGATATTAAAGGGAAATATCAATCTGATTTAATCCCGTGTTTCTACATCAGCATCCTCAAATGACCTGTGCTGCTGAGAGACTGTACTTCCTAACAAGAACTAAGCTTTCTGTCATTGCTCCTGTAAAACTTTCAGCTTGAAATACCAGTCCAAGAACTGTATTTCAACTTGCTCAGCTGTGGTCTGAGACAGACAGACAGATAAATGCACATATACAGAAGCTCTAGTTAAGAAAGAGAAAAAAAAAACACTAAGGCATTTAAGATAAAAATGCATTTTGACAGTGTACTGTCCAGCTGTCCAACTGCATGACCCAAAAGGAATCATAACCAGCAAGTACATGCTCTTTTAGGTGTAAATTATTTGTCTTCACATGGCCTCACATATTAAGAAATGTTACTAAATTGCTCAATTGCTCCACCTTTTTTTCAACAGCCAACCAGGAAATCAGAATCTTGGGCAGTAACCCCAGTTATCCCAAGTAACTTTGGATAATTACAGAAAGTTAAAGGAGGGCTAGTAGTCAAAGAATTGACTAGGACTCCTTCCTCTCCTCCTGGTGCTCTGAATGGCCCTGGGTAAATTACTTAGATTATATATATTCAAATATAAAAACCAGAACTTTCCTTCTCTTAAACTGCTGTTAACATCATGCTTTTGGAAACCCAATATGAAACCTCACACTTTCATAAGCATGCATATCCACAGCCCAGTGCTGTGTCTCTGAGAGGAGATTGTCAAAAAATAATTTCAGGTTGGAAGACAAAGAAAAGAGGGTAGGGTAGGGTACTACAAGATTTCTGCAGAAGTTTGGGTTAGGGAGATATTTCTTACCAATTCATGGTGCAAGTAGACATGAAGAAAAAATCAGCAGTCTATCAGGTCTTAAGATTAAGCCCTATTTTAATATTAAGATAGGGATTAAGAATTTTAGATCTATATCTGAAGCGGTAGTGGATCAAGAAGAAAATTCAAGCATGTCCTTGTCAATTTTTAGCTTTTATGTGCTTCATTCTTCATGTTTGTCATTCTGTAGGGCCAAATGTTACTGCACAAAATGGACATTCAACTTTTCAAAAGCTTACCTTATGGCAATTTAAACTTGAAGGAAAATGACAGGAGGTTTTTTAGACTTGGTAACTTGAATGCCCAAGTACAACATAGCAATCTCTACATGACTGAATTTGTGTAAGTGGAAATATAGATTTTGGTTCAATGCTTTGAGATTGACAGTACCTTGTTTTCTCTTCAAAAAGCAAATTAGCATAAAAAAAGAGGAGAGATATATATCAACATTGTAAAAACTGAGTGAGAAAGAGGACAGATGGACTTCCTTTCTGGGAAGCTGTTCATCAGAGACTGAATTTTCTGCAGTCATGTCCAGACCACGAGAAGTTACTGTGAGGACTTTTAGATTATAATCCTGATAAAATAGCATTTAAGAGAAGGCTAATATTATATCAGCATTTATTTAATCTCACATGTTAGAGAAAGCTGCTATCGTCATTCTTTTTATATAGTGAAAGCATTTAAAAATAAGATATTACTCAAAAGGTTTTAATCTATTGAGTGAGGTTCTTTTCCTTGTAGGATACTATGTGATCTGAGTTAAGTCATTGAGAGATTAGAAGATTTCTACTGCATGTGAATGCTGATCAGAAGCTTATGGATCTATAATTTAGGAAAATGAGTCTATTGCTTTGATCTCTTTAATAATAACTAAATAAATATAATAAGAATTCTCTTTTTTTAAAAAGAAATCTTTTTTAGGTACTTGAAAAAAAATGATATTCCATGAAAATTTAATATTTAGGACAGGGGTGGACTGAAAACACAACAGAAAGCTTGCCAAATATATACGCATTAGCGAAAGAGACAATTACATAACCATGAATAATGACTGCAATTATTATACCACCAAAATAATCTCCATATGGAACGGTGTTATAATTTCTCAAACAGCATCTCCAGAATAGCGGAAATACCTAGTTGGGAACTACTCTTCCTTTCTAATTTTTCTGTATCTAAGAACTTTTAACCAAATCAACATTAATAATGTAATTATTAGTTTACTCCATTAAAGATTAATCTATATATGAGCCAATTAGTGTCACCTCTTGTTATATGTTGACATGCTTTTTTTACTGATCTGGTGTTTATCTTTCTTGTCTAGATTTTCTGTTTACTTGGTGAATGTCAGACCATTAGAAATTTTCAGTGAAGCGTTTTCAGCCACTCTCATAACTTATCCCAGGGTAACATAAGAGTGAAAACAGAGAAACTCGCATATGGGTTTGCATGCTGAACACATTAAAAACAACATACAACCTGTTGCTAAGATTTGATGCAGTAAGTGCAGTATTAAATTAGAATCCTAATATTGCTGCACAAAAAAATCAGGAAATTTAATTTTTTAAGTTAAAAAATGAATAAAAAGTTTGTAAATTAATGTCCACAGATGCAAGGCAATGCACAATTAAGTAATGTGATCTAACATATGTCCTACATACTTAAGTACAGTGGGGGGCAGACACAGTATTAGAGCACCAATCTATGTATTGCAGAACATATGTCAGATTTGTAGACCACTTGGAAGCTGCAGCTGGTACAAAATGAAGTTCCTATTTGCTTAGCAGATCTGGCAGTAGGAGACTACCTTATGCTAGTGTTGTTTTTGCTATATGTTCCCACAGTAAAATTCACTCTACTGATGCTGAGCATTTAACTTACGTATTTTTTATATTGTATATTTTTGATCTTTTTACCTGAAAAACTCCTTTTTTATTTTTCCCCAGCAAATCTCTTGTGATTGCCCGATATCGGAAGCAGTGTCTCAGTTTTTTTTTAGATATTTTCTTTCCTAATTTTAGGAGAACTAGGGTGCTAAAAACTTTTCTTGCTTTATTGTTATTCAGCAGTCCTGTGCCACATGCTCTAGGTGACCCTGCATGTGCAGGGGGTTGGACTAGACGATCTCTAAAGATCCATTCCAACCTTAAAGATTCTATAATTTCTTTGATTTCTATGATATTCATTCTTAGTAGCAGTTTTTTTCATTCTCATCCCATCACATTTTTAATAGAAAAAATAAATTTTTTTTCAGGATTTTTTTTCATACCACTTAGTAATGGGAAATTAGTCAATGCTGTTGATGTATGCTTCTCCATTACTAAGACCTAAGTTTCAAATTCAAGGGTTCAAGTACAGCACACCTTATTTAAACAAATAGCTAGATACCTATACCATTCTGTCCTGTAGAGTCAGGAAAAAAATATCTTATTTTAGCTCTTTATTCTCTCCATAATTCTATTTACTTATCTATGTATAAGTCCTATGGGACTGTTTTTTTCATTTTCCACTAGGTGATGTGTGACAGGATTCTCCATTATACCCTAAACACAATATACTAGAACTTCCTAATATGTTCCAGTCTGTAATTAATTTCTTCTACCAGGCTCCACCTGAGTATGCACTGTGATCGATCAATCTTATGATATAGTAGCAGACTTACACAGACTTGATTAATTACCCAGTTTCTCAAGGGTGTCATTTGCTGGTAGAAAGATAAAAAAAATGTATCCTCCCCCGGTAAATTCTTGTAGCATACACAAAACATTTCTTTATTTCAATTTTATATGAAAAATAATGGAGTAGGGAAGGGACCATGGTGCAACTGACAGTACTTGTCCATCTTTCCTGAAGATGCTAAGCAACAGCCTCTGCTTGCCTAACGCCTCTGACTTTTGTTTATATGCCTTGTCCTGCGACAAATGAATGTCTGGTTCATTATCAAGTTTTTTTTTTTTTCCATGATTCAGATGTACACCTTTCAAAACAGTATGATTCTTTTTTCTTATTTGAGAAATATGGGATGGGATGATGTTGAAGAACTATGAGTACTATATCTAGCAACATTTTTATATAGAAAAATAATTTCAGGAAGTTGCCAGTTTTGAACCCTATCTCTATAATAATCAATATTCACAATGACAAAGAGCAACATCATAAAACTTTAAAGCTACTTTTTGACTCTCAAAAATGAAATAGGGGATCTCAGCTTCTCTTTATGAGATAGCATTCTCACATTCAAAATCACCATTTAATATTTTGAATAAATAAGAATAAATTCTATCCTTCTTCATGAGAAGACCTACAGAACATGCATTATGCAAGAATTCAGTAGCATGAGATCTCTTCTGCAAAGCACCAAGCTCACTTGGTAATACTCTTATCTCAGGACCAAAGCCCTCTTGGCAAGGTGGAGGTATGAACCCTGGGATGACACTTTTGTGCATCTCTAGCCTCAAATACAGCAAATCCCTTACTGACATATTTAAGTATTGCTTAAGCCCCTCCTGTTTCTAGAAAGTATTTAAGCTTTCACTTTAACACTTTACTGGATCAGACTGCTGGTTAGCTGCCAGTTTTTGTCTGTGATATTAAATTGAAATCCCTTCTGCCCAGCTTCTTTGATCAGCAACTGGGAAAGAAGAACAGTCTATTATGTCTTTTTTTTAAAAAAAAACAAAGAATAGCATCTGAAAGGAATATTCTGCCCCCTTTTCCTCTGCTCTGTTTTAGAGATTTTTCTTAATTTGGTAGTAGTTCTAATATGCAAGTGTATTAATGCTTTTTTATTGAGTACATAGAGCTATTTCTCTCCTCATGCCTTTACAAGAAGTAATTAGTTTTAAAGATTTTTAGAGACTTGAAGTAGAAGAGTCATGTTTTAAATCAAGCAATGTTCTATTACATCATCTTACAAGTGCATCACTTTTTTTGTTTCCTTTAACATGGGGCTTTAAACTTGCAAGATAAAGAATTCCCAGTGATTGGCACCACAATTGTATGACTGCCTTTTTAGCCGAAGAAAGACTCAGCTGTGTGCTGGATGATTTTCACTACCTATTTAACACATTCTTACACATTTTTTAAGCTTCAGAGAGCAGTGGGGAAGGCTACATTGTAGTTCTCTCTGAAATTCCACCCCAGGTGCTCTCAGCTGCTGTGATCGCAGACCCCTTAGGTTACGTCATTGTATCAGGTTGGCGCTGCGTTATGTAAACGGGACACAAGAGCTTCCCAAATTCCCTTAATCTTATGTCAGCACGGAGAATTGATGCCACTGCTGCCTCTGGATCTGTGTTCCACTGCCCTCTGCGGGCAGCAGTGCTGAGGAGCACTAAGCATGGAATAAAGGGACATAAATGCTTTTAGTAAAACAACTATTTTTTCCCCTGATTTTCATCTCTTCCTGTTGACAGAAAGCTTTTTTGTTTATTTTTGTTATTGGGCAAGAAAAGCTCTATCTCTGCTTTTCCTTATAAAGAGTTTAGCGCTTGTATCTCTCATCAAGTACAATATAATTATAAGGAATTGGGCACATGCACATACTCCTCTGTCACTGTGGAAAGTTACTTAGGTCAAACTCTGTGTTGCAGAATAGGCTGAGTTACCACACTACGGCTACATCTCTAAATGCCAGCAACATCAATAATATTGATATTAAAGCTGCCAATAGCACTACCATATCTACAACACTGTGGTGCACTGCTTGGGCCTTCTTCACCTATCCCTCTTATGCTCTATGCTCTGCATCTTTTCTGTTCCCTATTCCTCCCCTCAGAATTGGTTTGGGCAATTTAAAAGGTATCCCAAATACTGGAAAAAAGAGTTAGGTTCCCTTAGTAAATGCTGGATAAGAATTGAGCAGTCCAGGAATGTGGAGTGAGGTGGCATCTTGTAGTCCCACAAAGGATTCAGCGAGGCAAGGGGCTGAGCCAGTGCTGGAGATAAGGAGATTGTTTTGTGCAGGAGCTTGTTTGTGGAAAGATGTCCCCATTTCACACCCACCTTGAAGCCTTTCTCACTCCCACCTAAACATACACAACTTTGCTGCAGTATGTAGTCATATGGAGTTAATAGTGGTAGTGGTGTTAAGAGAACCTATCAGTCAAAATGAGTTAGTATGACCACTGGCATTGGTAGTCTAGCCCACCATTAGTCATCAGCAACTATGGTGACATCCGGGGAGCTTCTTGCTATGACTCCTCTCTCTATACTTCAGACTTCAGCTGTCTGTACTCACAACTGCTTTATCTGGTTCATTCACAAATCTGGCTCCTCCTCAATCAGTGCATCCAAAGGCGTTAACCCAGGACTCAGTAGCCCAGTCCATCATAAAGGAAACACTGAATTCAGACTGCTCTGTGAGCACTAAAGAACCTGCCTCCCAGTACAGAGCAAGCTCCTACTTGCTTAGAGATATGTCAAGCACACACAAGACAAAAGTTGTCTTATTTTAAAGATTTGCCTTAGAAGAACATTAGACTGACAATATCCACCCTGTGTTAGGACAGTTGCATTTACTGAATTCATTTAAACTGTACTGGTTTGCTCTGGCACATTCAATGTGCAATGCTTGAGCAGACAAGAGGGAAGGCTTTGGGGGTGGCAGAGAGAAGCTAAAGACACGGAGGCAGCACCACTGACCTTCTGATATGCTTGTTTCTTCTGCCTTCCTGCATTCCACTGACAGCCAGTCCCACGCGATGCAGGGTGATTGCTGAAACCTGCTACCTGCTGTGTGAGGCTGCTGCTTTCCAAAGGCTCATTGTAGCTCAGGAATGGATGACCCTTGATCTCACTCATCCACACACAATAGGAGTGATATTTCTTGGGCAGGAGTGAGGTGGGACTTTTTTTTCTTCTTCTTCTTCTTCAATCCACATGGGAAAGACGGTGCCTATTATTGACTAACCTCAGCTGCGGACTCTGGGCTAGACTGAGATCCACACGTAGCATTTTGTGGTCTGTCACATTTGCTGTTAAGCTGCTTGTTTTTCCCATGGTGTAGCAGCCTAACATGGAAATCCCTGCATATGGAATGTCTGCAAACTGTCCTTCACTCATAGTTACCTCCCAAGTGGTGCTTTTATTGGCTTCATTTTTACCTCCTGTAATATAATTTATTTTGTTGGCAGTTGAAACGGTCCCTGCTGCGAGGCTCGTGTGCTCTCTCCTACACTGCTCATGTTCCATTTTTGTTACATGCTCTCAACAGATGTGAGAAAGAATAAGGAGGCTTACGATGCTCATACCTTGCAGAGGGCATGAACTCACCACGTTTCACAGGCTGCCCAGGTAAAATATGAACTGCCATTCTGTGTTACCAGCCACGTTGTGGGGCAAGGAATTTAATAACTTGTGAATGACAGAGGTTTATGAACTGCAAACAGATTAGCAACAATGAACGAGAGCCTTTTGGTAATGAAGGACTTAAAATTGATTTTGTCAGTTATCTATGACTGTGTTACAATTCTTTCAGGAACAGATCTGATTTAAGAGTTTTCCCCTCACCTTCGAGGAGCTCATCCCTCATCTCCTGCAAGAGATCATGCTCCCTAGGTTGTGCCACTTCAGTTGTTTGTGTGACCACACCATTCACCAGACCTGGGCACTCATTTGTCTCAAAAAGTAACAGGAAGTTGTATTTAAATAATATATATATAATTTCCAAGATCACACAAGCAGTGTAGTTGGCACAAACAGGATCTATGTGATAACCTCTTGGAGGAGAACCAGAAATAATTGTCAGTGGGTGGGAAATGGGGAAAGAAAGATCTTAAATCAGATCTGCTGCAACTAGAATAGCAATGTGGAAACTTATTTTTATAGTATGCTAGTGCTAAAAACATATTGTGTGCTAACAGTGCATAACTGTGAAGAAGAAATGCATAACCCCAATTCAGAGAATTCAGTCTGAGGAGAAAAAATACTGATGGGTAAAAAAGTGTTATTTGCAACTGAATAAGCTATCGATGAGAACTTACGGTTTATCTGATGCAAAAAAAAATGCTATCAAATATATTTTAACAATACATTTTTTTCATCTACCCTCTCTTATTCAGTGTCCTCAATAGAAATGCCTAATCAATATTCCTAATATTAAAAAGATCTGTGGTTGTCTTTTCAGACTAAAAGTATCTAAAATTAGGGGAATGTTGCAATATTATTGACACGAGTGTGTAGATAATATATACCCCTTGGTACCTAGGAAGTTTCAGCTAGACAGTTTTTTGGAGAAGAATACTATGAAAAAAGCTGTACAAGTTTAAAAAATGAGATTTTGTAACTATTCCTTTGAAGCAAATCCACTTTGGGCTTTATAAAATGATGAACATATCAACATAGCAAGCATATATTTGCATACAGCAAACAATATATGCCATAAAATGTGACTTATAATGTTTCAGAACACACAAAAAAAAAAGAGCAAAACATGTCCAGCTAATGTTGGCATGAGCCATGGCGATTTTACAAATCATAAAGCAAGAAGTTGCTTTTGCCTTGTAGTAAGAGAAGAAGCCATCTAATTCAGGCCACAGGAGGCCCCCACAGAGCAGGCAAAAGGCAAACTTGCACAGCCTCCCTGGATTTCACATTAACACATCTGCAGGATGCCTGCTCCGTGATCCTCACAAGCAAAAAAGACTCACAAGTGACAGGAAGACTGGAGCATTAGCACTTCTGTCAAGAAGGAGACACAGATTCTGTACTCAGGCTGCTGATAAACAACAAAGCCCAGGAAAGTAGAGATAGTCACTTTTGATTTGTTACAGGAACACTAAGTACAGTACCTTTCACACTTTGAAATAATTTCTATAGCAATAAAAGTCACTGTGACAATATAGCTCCATTGCTGCAATTTTCATCTATTCCTCTCTTGTTTATAAGCTCCACTGTAATAATACTTTGCCTATCAGAATTCATTGAAATGCATTTCATTATCCCAATCAGCCCCCTGAGTCACTGCTTTATTGTATTACATTTCCTTCCTACTATATTTGAACTTTCTTCTAACAGTAAAGCTGATTCCAAGCCCATTACAACCAGTTGCAAATTAGCTTTTATTCTACTCTGACTGCTGAAGTGTGTTTTAATAAATTCATGCCAATAATTTTATAACCTAATATTCATGCACTTTATCTTTTAATTACCGTACCCTAAATTAATCTAGTTATACTTCGGATTTATTTCCTGCTTTTTCTTGGTTCCACACTGGGCTAGCATCTTTTTTCTGTTAGTACTGACAGTCATAATACTACGATCTCCCTGATTTTAGTACCAGTAATTAGCATGATGTACCAACATTTTCTGAGGAAAAAGAAATATACTGCATTTTCTGGACACATTTGCTTGGAAATGCACATTTGGAATGAGATAGAGAAGCTCTATAAGTGTAATATAGATTAGAAAACATGCACAAGAATGATTTTTTAAGAAGAAGAAAGCTCCTCAACTGGCATCAACACTGTGGCTATTAGACAGCTTAGACAGACTCTTCCTTCGAAGCACACTCAGAACAGCACATTTAAACCACTAAGTGGAAGGGCCAAAAAATATCAAAAAAATGCTTCAATGATGCAGTTCAAATAGTTTAAATTGTACATTTTCCAGTGGTATTAGAATTTATTCATTTTGATATTCTTTGCTAATTTTGGCTTTATAAGACCTAAAAAATATAACACTAAGTTGTTCCATAAATATCTGTTTTAAACTGGTATATGAAGACATACATAGATGTATGTCTAGAAATAGATGTATATATGTCTTCATTTAGCCAGAGGAAAAATCTGCTATAAGAGAGACAAGAGAAAGGCAGTTAGCGAGCCCTGTCTTTCAGCTGCCTGACACCTTCCACTGTTAAACATTTTGGGGAATATTTTCTTCAAGAAGTTCCCACACTTCCAAATTTGTCTGTGGTGTAGAGGCTTACTTGATAGGAATATGCTATTAGACAGGGCAATCCCCGTTCTTGGTCTACATATGTTTGCCAAGACAAAAATTGCTAACACTTTCACCCTTTCTTTGTCTACATTTTTCCAGGTTAATATTTTTAGGGTGTTAAAAAATAGTAAAACACAAGCATTAGGTTGGTCTTGCTAAGTTGTAGGAGCAACACAAACCAAAGTGATGCTAGAGGAGACAGTGCTCCACGTCCTGGAGAGGACTTGCTTGACTGTCTCTCCTTACCAGTGTCCCAGGTGTTTTCAATACAATATGAATCACTGCTACTGCTTGGGGAGAAAATGATGATTCTGAATAGTGTGGAGACAATTTCTGTAGGAATTACTATCAATATGTAATGTACTATCAAGATGTAAGCTTAAAGTCTCAATCTTATGCTAAAAGAAAGTGAGAATAAGACAGGGAAGGGGAAGGGGGAAGAACAGCTCAAAGAACTTACTTAAAATAGTGGGGACAGTCCCTGACAAAAATAGGAAGATGACAAAGAACAAAGCAAAGAATAATAGCAAAGAGAATAAATAAAGAAAACAAATCTCTAGGGCTGATGAATTGTAGATTGAGAACAAAATGGAAGAAGATACAAATGCAAAAAGCTTACATTTTTAAAGCATGAATTGTTACTCCAATTCACTATATTTATATTTCTGCTTTCTTTATACTTGCATCTCAGAAAATGTAGAAAATATTGTTAAGAATTGCTTTTACTTCTTTTAAGATTATCCAAATCTTCATGTATACTTCTTCATGTTTTCTCTTCTACTTTTATCTTTGCAGCCTTGTGTTTCTCTGCATTACCTTTATGGAATCAGAAATGGCTGGTATAACAAGTCTTCAGTCCTTCAAATCAGAATTTGAAGGACAAGAATCATACATTTAATCGTATATGCAATTAAAGATTCAAAAATGTTTATTTATAGGGGCACTCCTCTTCCTATCAGTTCAAAATTATCAAATATTCCCCCATCTCCACTGACATCACATACCTGGACTGGGAATGTGCTGCTCTTCAGATTAAAAAAAAACCAAAAACCTTTCTTCAGTATTTTTTTATTATTTTCCTCATGTCAGCTATCCTAGCTCATGTTCAGAAATTATCTTTGAACATTAACCTTTTCCACTAGATGGCACAAAGTGCCACATGAGTGGCAGGAGATAGAAGGGCTGCCATGATTTAAAAAGTGTGTAATGCCTAAATGAGAAACATTTAATTTAAAAGCAATATAATCCTAAACTAACTTGAAAAACTCTATTGATTTCACAGGTATATTTATAACATTTATTATAGTCAAAACTTAAGGCCTTTAAATAAATTTACTGCATATAAACTTGTTTTCTAAGTTATTTACCATCTTTGGAGTAGAGAACTCCTGTGTTTAATAGGGAGAGCATCTTATATACCATATCATTCTATCTCATTCATTCATAATTCCCTAGAGAATTCTGGTAAGAAGATCTGAGTATCAGGTAGTTCTATACTTGGCTAGTAGTGCTAATAAAGTCTAATTTGAAATACGCTTTTTGTTTGTTTATTTTTGAAAAGGAGTACAAATGAAACATATCACTGATTCCTTGGAGATCTGATATCTCTTTAAAATTGGTCTACATGATAATTTTTGCTTTTTGTTCCTCCAGTCTTGTCAGTGTTAATTACTCATCAGCTTAAACTTTATCAGACTTTGCTAGACAGAATTCATAGACTCTTTGTTGCCTACTAGACTGTTGGATTCCAAAGAGTCTTTGCTTCACAATTTACCTTCAGAAAATGCAGTTATCTAAGCCTAACTATTAGTCTAATTCAAAACCCTTGCCCAAATTGAATAGCCAGGACCTCAGAGGTAGAACTTCTGAGAATGAATCTTATGCCACAGAAGTCAGCCCTGAAAGACCCCCTTGTTGCTCCAAAGACTCAAATTAAATTTGGCGCAGACCAAATATAGCGACTTCTATCTTTCCTTTCTGTTCTCAGGCCCCAGTGGAACTGCTGATAGCTGGGAAGCCATCCAAGTCACCACATGAAGTGGCTGCATTCCACAGGGTCCATGACACTTACCCAGGTTCTCCTGACTGACATTTTCCCCACATGGAAAGTCTCTAAAGAGGTTTGTGCTTAGGAGGTTTTATGCAATTGGTGCAATCACATAACATTTGTTGCCATTGGAGTAATTTCCAGTTCTTTTTTTGTCCCAAAGTGAACTCTTAAGCTGCCTTTAAAAATAGCCTTTCAATTTTAAGCTTTATTATTGCACTGACCGTTGCACTGCTTATGTCTCCTGCAGTAATCAAGACTCTAGAATAACTGTTATCAAAAACTGGCACAAACAAAGCTACATCAGTGTTATCTTTCTTTCTTCTTCAACTGTCTGCCCAGTTTAAGGGAAACCTAGAGTTAATAAGCATGATTTTTATCCGAGTTGCAAGTCTGAGTTATAGAGGGGACACTTCCCAAAGCAAGGATTGTCCATGAGCAATATTCAGTTATTTTTTCCCCTCAAAAGACAAGAGCTTACAGATGTATCAGGAGGCTGATGATTTTAAGGAACAGAGGACACCCTTTATATGCATTATGTCCATATTATAATTATACCTTAGAGGTATAATTGTATAATTGATGGGTGCTCTTGTTCTCATCCATTACTTGTTTTCATCCAAATACTGTGCTCTGTTGGACAGTACTACTTGCTCATATACTAACAGCTTTTCTCTCTACACTTCGACTAAGTACTAGAGAAGCCTTTACTTCAAGTACATCCTATTCTGTCACCATTGCCTTCATTTACTGGACAACACTCCACACAAGTGCTTAAGTATTCTGCCCAGACCCAATCCAGAAGACAGGTAGTATACAGAGTTCCTTGTCTAGTCTTCAGACCCTTACAGATGGATGAACAAGGAGTTCAGTTAACTGGGTCCAGTCTTTGACATTATTGTTTATATGATCACCCAAAAAAAGAGTTTTGCACTTACAAACACATAAACACATGTCATTCTTTCTTGGTTGAATGGATTCTGGAAAGGAATTTCTTGCTCTGCAATCCCTACCTCTTAATGAAAAAGGGATGCAAGCAGGATCTTTCGTGACTGATGAAATTTCTACGCCTTTTGACAGACTTTTAATCCTTTCTCATGGGTCAGATGTCTGGAAAACCATGGTGGTGGTTTAGTGAATTCTGACTTCAGCAAGGTAAAGCCTCCTCTCTGCTGAAGAGCACTTTGCACATGGGTACTCAGGCAGGCCAAGCTGAAGCAAACAATGGGACAGTTTATTCCTTTGCCATCTGCTTGGGACCTGACATGACTGCATGTGCTTTCTATATCTCATGAGAAGAGGCACAAGGCAGACTCCAAAGGAACAGGACTTGGCTCAAGGCAGAGCGAGGGCAAAATATTGGGAACTGAGAGAACGAGTGAAAAGGTTTTATTCTGGTGAGGGAGGAGAGACCAGTGCAAAAATTGCACCGCTGAGTCAAGACACAAGAGTCTCTCACAGAGGAAGCTGTTCTCATCCGAACAGTGAAGTCGCTGAGCTCGGCTAACCTTCTAGTCCGTGCTATTTCTGGGTGTTATGGCAACAAAGACCTGTGCTTTCTCCGCTCAAAAGGTGCCTGTGTGAAAAGGCAAGTCTGGAGGAGGTTATGTGAAGATGAGAGCAGCACTAAACAAAGCCCGAGTCTCCTTGCTTTTAAATGCACGCCAGTTACTTCCCAGCCCAACAGAAGCAAAACTTGACCCCACCTTCCACAGCTCCGGGTGCCAGCTCCTGCAGCACAGCAGCTACTTGGAGCTAAAGGTACTGACAGTCATATGCGACAGGAGGGATATATATCTTATAGTTACGACTAAAAGGGATGCTTAAATGCTAATCTGATATATATCATTATATGTAGTTGGTTGGCCAGCAGTTCAGAATGCTTCTGAATTTTCCTTGGGGGCCAAATATTTTGAGAAGAAAACATGAGCAAAATGTAACCTTGAAGAATCTGACAGGATATTCCTAGAACTGGATGAACAATAGTCTATGATCCTGTTTTTGGTTCACGCAGCAGGAATGAAATAAATCCCTAAAACGCAATTCCTGACATTTCTGCGAGACCCTGCAAATGAATAAGCTGCGGTTTACAATCATCTGCATTAACCATTGCCAAAAGAGCTAATGAAACTGGCACGAGCACCTGATCACAGTCCAACAGCGGAATATATCAACAAAATAAATACACTTAGTCCCCACACTAGGGACTGTAGGGAACTGTAGAACAATTTTTTTTTTTTAATGATCCTGGAAATAAGATAAAATAATATATTACTTTATAGAACAACTCTTCCCCTTTTTCATCTCAAGCTGAAAGAAACCTAAAACTTGAGAGACACACTAATAACTTACAACTATTAGCCTAGACCTAAGCAACTGCAGCCTTTAACATTAAATTAACAGCCATATTAATTATCAGTGGAGTAGTTCATAAAAATAAGATGCAAGAGCCATTGTAAGCCATCAAGTGCTGCTTACTCAGCATGTCCTGAATCTCTATCTGCAAGCATGAATGAAACTTGACCTGAGAAGTCAGAGATTTATTTTTGTCTCTGACTGCTCAGTCACTGTTTCAGTGGAGTCAGAACAACTGCAGCGTCATAGATCTGAAGAGACCTTGTTAGTATGTTGAAGACTTTTTTCTTCTAGCAAATTGCCTTTAAAACAAAATGGTAGGTAAAAGTGTATTCATTTTGATAGACTTCTTCTGAAACATAGGCAGTACTTCCATCCAAAGTCTGCTTTGTTTCCTAGAAGGTTGTCCCACAGGACACTGAGGACTAGAGAAAGTTAGTGTCTTTTGCCCTATGGACACCAAGGGTGATATACCTACATGTCTGTTCCCATCTTTACAGCTGGAGCCTGGAGTTTGTCACATCCTTAGTAGTCAAGAGGGAGCCTGACAGCCCAGGAAGACCCAGTAGCAGCTCTAATTCGGAAATTCTAGGCTCTCCTCTCATTGCCAGGTTCTTTCTCTGTTTCTACCTTGTGGTAGACAAGATTGTGTAATTTCTTGGGGAGTGGGGCCCAAGGTGGGAAGGAAGAGAGGGAGAAATCACTGTCACTAAAAACAATGATTATTATTTTTTTCTTTTTTGAATAGGTCACCTACAGGTCAGATATGGCGAAAAAGCTTTCAAAATCTTGAAATTCCTTCAAAAGAGGTATGAAATTTCTATCCCCCCGAAATTTAAAAATCTGTCAGACAGAATTTTCATTCCTTTTGAACTAAAAGGAAAATTTCTTCTGCTAAGAAAGGTCATGTATTCTATTGTTTAATGGAAGAAGAATGGATCTTCTAGGTCATTAAAGTGTAATAGTATTGTTATATAGCTTAAAGTTCCTTGGTTATATGAGCTAGTCACAGGCATATCATAAATATTGAAAGTGGATTATGATATGTTATAAAGGTTGCCTTTACGCAACCATGAAGGTGTATATATAATATATATATAATATATCTGGACTAAGGAATTTCTCATCTATAAACTCTTTTGTTGTTGTTGTTGTTGCAGGAAAGCCTGTCACTGAATATATCCCTGTATTTCCTCTTAATCTGAGCAATGCTCATAGAATCCTGAAAGGTTCTTTGAGAAATACTGTCCTCACATACTCAGAATGTGAATTCTCCTTTCAGTTTTGCCTGTCAGTGATGAGGTTGAATTTATGGTCCTTTTTTGATCCAAGAATCCCATATTTGTAAGTACAGTACACTAAAAACAGGGAACTTAACAGCAGGAAAGAAAATATGAAGTCATTCTCCTAGCTGGTTTCACAAAAATATGAGGTGCTTTGCTTCCTTGGTGGTTAGATTGCCTGAATACTTTTTCATGTTGTTGACTTTGAGAGTTTTCAAGGACTTGGAGACTTTTGGTCATTATTCTCCCTCTCTCCCTTCCCCCCAATATTTGTTTTATTCACTTTATTAGGCATAAATCATTAAAGTATATCTACAAAAGAGAGCACAAATTTCTACACATTTTGGTATGAATTTCATCTCAAACTGAGTATTGAATGAGCACAAATGTTATTGTTGCTATTATTTATAGGACTACAACCCAGAAGACCTCCACACACGGACCAGTTAAAACAGTCTCCCTGAGTTCCCTGCACAGTAACTGGAAAGACGAAACTCTTCCAGAAAGTGGTTTAGAGTAGAAATTTAGTTTAACTGCGCTCAGTTACCTGCTGAAGGAAATATTTCTCTTTGCGGACCAGACAAGAAACTAAAGATGACTTTGTGAAGGGTTTTCTCTTACCCTACCTTTTGCAATGCCCGAACGCTTGTGTCAGCGCACTCCAAGGGTCTGGCGGAGTACCCTTGGACAGCTCTGAAGAGCACTCACCTTCAGAGAAGACAGCAGCACTTCTGTCCATACAAGCACGTGGACACTGCAATAGCAATTCCCAGCTGCCCAGATCTGACACCTTTTAAGCAATTTTGTACAGACAGGACATGCCAGAAAATAGAGTCATTCCTTTCCCTCTGTTTTCCATGGCTCCTGAAGCTTCATAGGATAGGATCTGGAGTTCCTAATGATGTTTCTGGAGTTCATTTCTAGGAAAACATTCAATTTTCTGAGGGCAAGTACTCTTAGGGTAAATTGGCTTTGTAGAGCTATATTTTTTTCACATTTCATATACATTTCTTTGTATTTTAAAACATATTCCTTTATCATAAAAGTGTTCAGTAGCCCTGAAGAACAATTCATGGTATGGGTTTCAAAAACACAGCTTGAAAGCAGTGCTGAAACATTTCCAGATAGGTTTTCACTTTGTTTAGCAAGGAGTTGCTTATGGATTTAGAACATTTTTGCCAGGACAGACGAGATGCTAGAGCAAATGGCTGGAAGACTTCTTCTGAAGCAGTCTCTGTATGGTAATACCAATATAAATGGCAACAGTAATATACTATAATATCAGACTGTGGGCATTTAATTGTATATCTGCAATAGTGCTGTTTGTTAGTAAACTAATAGCTGCCAGGTTGTATATATACACTTATATATGTAGTGATATGCAGATGATGTAGTTTTTCATATCTGACCAGTAACACAGTACCTAGAGATAAAATTCCCAAAGAACTCAGCAAAGTTATGCCACTGTCAGAACTGTAGATCTGATAACTCCAAGACATAGCAATTCATATTCGCATCTACAGGGAGAAGACCATAACTGTCTGTACTCCCAAATCATTTATTTAAATACCTAAAAATTCCCAGAACACAATTAAACTTGCAAATAACTCTACAATGTTATCACATGCATGCAAATAACAGCCAGTTAAATTATACAGTCTTGATATTAAAAGAATACATAGAATTAATAATCAAAATACACACATTATATGAAACAGCAATGGAAGTGGAATTTTTTCCACATTTATTTTTATCTCTCTCTCTCTCTCCACACATATATATGTAAATATATATACCTTCTCTGTACTTTTAAATATATTATTCACATACATGTATTATCAGTTTGAATCTGTGGTGAATTCAGCACAGGACTAAGAAGAGGGAGTCACAGAGAGGAAGGAACTGAGAAGTGGCCATTTTGAGACATATTTTCTATTATATATATAATTCTGTAGAATAGTCATCTCTCAGATCAAAGATGAAATGCTTGGTAGATGTCAATTTTAGATTTATAACAAGACCATAGACCCCTGAGGATCTCCAGCGGTTTCAGATCTTGGTTAAAAGGATAAATATTTATTGTGCCGTTGGTGGAGGGTGCCTCCTAACCACTAATTTCAACCTACACCCTCCAGAAGTCTAGTACTTTAGACTTCTTGCTAAGCTTTGTCAAAGAGATCCTGTCACTTCCTTTGTCATATAAATCTAACTGAGGTCTCCAGTGTTTACCTACTACTAAGCAAGCACAGAAATCTGAACATACATCCTCAAACAACCTGATAATATGAAATCAGTTGGATTATGGAAAGCAGTACTTGTGAAAGACACAGCAAGATTTCTCTGGAAAAAAAAAAAAAGACAAGAACGGTGAGTGATATCTTTGTCAATAGCTACTGGGCACATAACAAATTAAGTGAGTCTGCTTGCAGTTTAGGATCTGCTCTTAGAATTTAAATGAGCTTTGCCCATGTAATATGAGTCAACTTGAAATTTTTTCCACCTTTTAAATTCACAGATCAAAAATCTCCACCAAACAGAGTGTTTGCCTGCTGTAGAGATAAAATAATCTGGGTGGCTCTGTGCATTCCATGCGCAGGCTTTCAAGGTCTGGGATATGTTTACAGCTCCCTTAGGAAAATGGGAAGGGCAGGGTGTTTATGACCCTCTCTAATGCCGCTTTTCGAAGGTACGTGCTGCATATACAGTTGTCATCCAATCAGCCCTCTCTTGAAATGAAAAGCTGGAGGGATCAGCAAGGAAGTTCAAGGAGAACCCAAGGAGAGAGGACAGCAAAAGCTGAGCACCAGCAAATTGCTGCTGCACAAATTCTGCATACACCTA
>JAVCKT010026937.1:41518-94089 GCA_032273925.1 Rhynchotus rufescens | reverse complement strand
TCGCTCTCTGCCCGCCCGCCCGTCACTTCCTTCCCCAAATCCCGGGACCTGCCTTAAAGAGACAGCGCGCGCGCCCGCCCGCCTCCAGCTGCGCCCCAGCTGCGCGCAGCGCGCGGGGGGAGCGCGGCAGCAGCGGCGGAAAAGCGCGGCCGGGGCGCGGGGCGCAGAGGCAAAGCCGGCCCTAAGCAGCGCAGCGCAGCGCAGCCCGCGGCGCGCCCCGCTCCCCCTCGCCTGCGCCGGGGCTGAGGGAGAGCGCTCCTCCAGCGGCAGCCAGCCCGCTTCTCTCACGAGTTGTCCTTTCTTTTTTCCTACTCCCTTCGTAAACAGCTATTTACAAGCTGCAAAGGGGAAGAAAGGTAGCGGGCATCCCCAACCAACCCCAGCTCTCGCCTGTGCAAAGCAGATCCCTTCTCTAAACATGCTCTTGTCATGAATCCAGCATCTGCACGACTGCTCAGGCTGTCACACTGCCCAGCAGCCCTTCACAGGTCTGTGCTGATGCACACAGGGTGCATTTCTAGCCCCTAAGAATATTACTGGGGCCGCTTCAGATTTTTTTCCCCCCTTTTCTTCTTTTGAACAGCAGCACACACTTATGTCACTCCAGAATCTGCAGCTTACAGTCCAAAGGCTCCAAATCCACCCTGCACCCCACCCAATTCTGCAATCACTTCCAGATGGACAGACACTCATGAAGGGCCCCTTTGATTTCAAAAGGTCTCTCTGCAAACACAAAGGTCATTGTGGCAGCAGGATCAGGGCCTCCGGGAAAGATCCTTGCAAGGAGAAGCACAGAAATAAACAGAAGGAACTGTTTAAACCACACTTCCAGAGGGCAAGATCACTTTTGTCCCCAAGTAGCCCTTTTACAGCCAGTGGGACCTCATTTAAGTAAGATTTGTCCCTACATTTTCACAACCTCCCTCAAACAAGTTTTATCCTTGAAATGCTTTTCAGGACAGCTATTGCAGTGCTAAAAATAAGAGCAGAAGAGGAGACAAAATTTAGAGGTGTAAGCAGGCAAAGAGAGGGTTCACTTCAGATGCAGAAAGAGAGGGTTCACAAGGCAGAAGTACACTGGAAGCTTGTTCCCTAGGACAAAAGCAGGAAAGGAGAAGGCCTCATTCACACAGTCCATTTATTTGGAGGAGATTATGGAAGAAGAGAGAAAAAAAAAAAAGAAAGAAAGAAAAGGAACCCAGCAGGGAAAGGAGGGGAAGAATAGTTTCATAAGGGCAATGGCAACAAATAGCCCTTGCAAAAAAATTCCTGTCTTAAGGACCACACTCACTTTTCAGTTCAAATCTGCAATTAGCATCTTCAATGAGTCTTACCTGTGTGAAGAGCTTGCCCACATCTGCCATTTCTTTTCTGGCTTACTGGGAAGGAGAACCATTCCCCATAGTTGAATATTCCCATAGCAGGATCTGTTGCTCAGTTGGATATAATTTTACTGAAAACTAATAGCTTGGGCCAGAAGTTTGTTATAGGGCTGTGCTGCAGCCTTTTTATCAGAAATCTTTTTAGCAGATTTCCATTAAAATTTCAGCCATGTTTCAGACAAAAGTAGGGGCAATCATTCTGCTAAAGGAGAAGAGCCTGCACCGTTCTGGGAAGTTCCTTCAGGGCTGTGCGTGGGAGCAGGGCATTGCTATTAGACATGGGGTTTGCCTGGGTGTCTTGGATATGCCCTTTACCATCCCTGTGGAAAACCCACTAATATTTTGCAAAGCTGCAAATCTTCATGCCCTGTTCCTCACCTAAAAGCTTTGCTTGCCTAAGTTACCACAGCAGCTTGTGGAACCAGGATGGAATTAGTGCCCATTAAGACCTAGGCTCAAAGGAGCCCCCTTCTTGTTTATAAAAGCTGAGACCCTTGACAGGAAAGGGAGAAATAGAAGCAGAGAACATGAGAAGTCCTTTAGTGTCCCATACAAGGCTGTGGGTAAACAGCTTACCAGAACCTATTGCTCCTTGCCTTCCCCACATGCAAATATACTGGGCAAACAAAAATGTTTGCAACCATCCCATCTTCACAACTTCCACCCACTTGCTATTGTGTGCATGATGTCAAGCAGGATGATGCATATATATATATCTGCACTTTCTTCTCCCTTTTTCCATTTCAAGAATACTACTGCCCTATCCTCCTCCATAAACACACAAAAAAAAGTCTCTCTCCTCTTCTAAAAAAATCCATGCATAGGATCACTTTTTTTATATACAGTTTACAATGTTTTTTTTTTCCCACCCATAAATCAAAGAGTGAACATTTAAGACTAAAGCCAATGAAGGCCCTTTCCCCTTGCTCTTTCACCCTAAAGTGAGTAATCAGTCAATACCCCAGGGGCCATTAGCATCTGAAGTTTACCCTCCCATGGCAGAGAGCAATAATTATGGCTACTTTCTCATCTACTTACAGTAAGGTTGTGGCCAGTTTCCTCATTATGAGCATGAAACCAAGGTATTTAAAACACCACAACAGCAGTACCACCAGCACATCAAAGAGAAAGGATGCTTGTTATAACTGAGCAGTTTTTTTCTAGGAAACCAGCTCAGTGGTAGCTCAGTGGGGACTGAAGCCATGTCAGAGCCAGGGAGCAGGAAGAGCAGCTTGCTGAAAACCACTCTGCTGCCTGCAATCCCCTGCACTCCTCACCTTTGAAGAGGCAATAAGCAGTCCTTTAAACACACACTGCTCACCATAGCCAGGGCTGCCCACTGCTGGAAAGGAGACTGCCTTGCCTCAGCTCTGGTTGCTCCTACCTTGTCTTGTCTTGTTTTGTCTTCTCTAGCAGGCAACCCTAACCCAGCTGCTCCTAGCAGTCTGCTCAGGGCTTGAGCAAGGAACTCAGGGCTGGGTTTACATATTGCTAGGGGGAGAAGTGGGCAGAAGATGAGTGGCTCGAGGCATGGGTGGTGCTCATCAGGACAATTGCTGCCTGCTGGGGCACCTGGCATCCTCACACTAAGGTGCTTGTCCAGCGGGGCTGAAATACAGCATAAAACACAGTCAAATCATATCTCCTTAAAGGTAGTCTGTTAAGGGTGTGTCCAGTGAACTGGGTACAGTGTCATTCCTTGCTTGGACAAGACATGGAGTAGATGAATGGTGCAGGCAACCAAAGCTGTCCCAAACACCTATTTTGACAGTGTAAGAGGTTTAAAATTAGATAACAGCCATGTATGAAGAACCTGGCAGAACTGGGGTGAGGAAAGCTTGACTTCACTCACTTTTGAACTAAGTAGAAGAACATGCTTTTGGAAGGAGGGAGAGCAGGGGCTGAGCAGGCTTCCCTGTGCTCTCGGGCCAATGCTTTTTCTTTGAGCACTTATACTCAAAGTCTGCAGGACCTCTCAGCAGAGCTAGATCATTTCTGAGGCTGCAGAACTGAGCAGAACCCTAGGAAACATCCTGTCACCCAAGCCGCAGGCCTTGTGCCTTGATCAGATTGCTAATGCCACTAGCATAGTCCAAGAGGCAGCCTCTCTCTCAGGCTGTGCTGGGCATCTTGCCTGGGTAGAACAAGGCATTCTGTCCCCTGCCCTGGCCTCATCAGGTTTTTTCCCCGCTGGCCTGAGGAGAGCCCTGTGTGCACACACTGAAAGCCAGGCAGGTTTTTCTTTCCAGCACTCTAACTGGTTGCACAGATGGAGTTAGGAAAGTAATGCAAAGGCAAGGGGAAGGGAAAAGAGCCTTTTGGTTGTGCTCTGAGTCTCTCTCCTTCATTTGTCTAGAGCACCCTCAAAATAAAAAATACAGATCAATCAAGAGCACACTTTTTCTTCCTTTTCAGCTGTAAGATTCTGATCTGATTTATACTGCTGTTAATCTCCACTAAAATTGATGTAAGTGAGGCCAGGGATCACACACAAATGTTCTGCCTTGACCTATTTAGTCTTCCCTCCTTTACTCATTTTCATGCCAAACTCAACTTTTAAAGTCTCGTGAAAGAAACACCAGTGCTTTTTGAATGATTCAAATAGGCAACTCTTCTTCAGGGGTCGGAACACCCACAGAAAACTTGTTTTTACTAGTATTCATAGCACCACAGTACTCACAGAGCTCTGGGAGAGTTAACTGGACAGTTTTTGCTCTCTCAGTCCCTCAAACTGTTAAGTAAATTCCTGCCATTACTGTGGCTTGGTCTGCAGCACTGGGAAAGGACTTGTAGCTGTTAGAGAAGTGAATCAGACCTCAAGTCATTTTTCATTAATTAAAAACTATTCAGCATCCTTTTTGTGTGCTCCACG
Organism: Rhynchotus rufescens; assembly: GCA_032273925.1. Lineage (NCBI taxonomy): Eukaryota > Metazoa > Chordata > Aves > Tinamiformes > Tinamidae > Rhynchotus > Rhynchotus rufescens. The sequence continues at coordinate 89,835 of JAVCKT010026937.1, read as the reverse complement.
CTGCCCCTCCTGAATGCCCTCTTTTGCTCAGCAGTTACATAAAAGGAGCTTCTGAATGGTGGTTAAAAACAGCTTAACTGTCTTAAAACAATGCCCAGCATCTTCTTCTGACCTGGTTACCACTCTATTGTCTATCCTGGGCAAGTGAAAGGTTGGAGGGTGCAGCAGTCTGTAATTAAATACATGGGCCCCGGTGGCAAAGTGCTTAGAGGTTAACTGTGTGCTTAAACCTCTACAGTCCAGATCGCAGATCCAGCCTCTCTTGCTGCAGTGCCGATGTCCTGATGAGAAGCACATTAATTGAGAAGCCATGCTCATTTATGATGGTGCCGCACACAGCTTCCATGAGGATAAGAAAGGGGAAGAAAGTGGGAAGGCGAGAGCAGTGCTTGGAGAACAGTGCTTGGGGTTCATGGGGGGGAGTTCATGGGGGATTCCCCTTTTATCCTGGAAAAGAAATCTTTGGGAAAGAGTACATAGCATGGACCTGCTCCTGCTGTGGTCTACAGCTAGGGTTGAGTAGGACAAGTGTCACAAAAACACCGCCTTTAGAGTTGCACCAGGGAGTAGAGGTGAGGATCCTTCACAGGGCACCAAACTGCTAATAATGTCTGAGGTCCTACATGAGAAATCCTGACTCACGGAGTCCATCTACTAGTGCTAGCCGAGACAGGGACTGCCCTTCTGCAGAAAGGCCAGGAGAAGTGGAAGCACCACATGCAGGAGCATAGCCTGTTTGCAGGAGATTCCAAGAGTTCACACTGGCGATGCGGATTTGGGAGGTACTGGGAAATGCTTCCAAAACCTCCTTGCGGTCAGGGCTGTCCTGCAGCTCCCTGCATGAGTAATAGCTGCTTTTGGGGAGCAAACTCGTGACTAAGCGTTGGCTGTGGATGCTTCTACAGAAGACTCCTCTTGGTGAGGGCCAAACTGCTGGCAAAAAGACAGACTAGGATTCAGTTCTTTTAATTGGAGAAAGATCTGGGCAGAGTTCCCTCTCGGTTCAATTTCTATTTTGTGCTCAGGGATCGAACAGAAATTGTCACCTGGAGAGCCAAACTCACATCCTTTTTCCGCGCCTCGCTGGCCTAGCTGGGGGAGCAGCCTTGCTGCAGCACGCTTCCTCCTGCCCCAGCCTTTCTCTGTCGCGCTCATGAATGCTGCCCCCTCCTTAACATCTGGATCCAACTAGCGAACAACAGGCTGTCTGTAACACATTCCTCGCCTCCCTCGCTGCTTCATGCCTTGCAGGGTCCGTCCTCTTCACAGAAGGAATAAACACAAAGGGGGGCAGGGCAGGAACAGGCGCCGAAACAGCATGGGGCAGAATGGATATGGAGGGGGGAAGACGCTTACCCTTTTTCCTTCCCTAAACACAGCCCTTGGGCCATTTCACATAGGCTCCCAGAGGCTGTGCAAATACAGAAATCCCATTTGAACTGACCCACGGAGTAAACACAATGCGCAGAAAGAAAACTTTCCTGCTGTTTTGGGCCAGGGAGGAATATGTTTAGCCCCATACAATACGCGTTGCTCTGCAGTGGGAAGGTGTCTCATGTGGCAGTCCTGGTTACCTTCGTGCTGCAGCTGTATTGCCAGTATGTTTCACACAAGCTTTTGATCCATTGCTGGACCTATGGTAAGGTCCAGTGTCATGCTGCACTCCAGTGCCAAGCTGAGTGCTGATGGCCAAAGATACTAAAAGAAAATAAACCCTATCAACTCAGGCCCCCATGGAGATAAACTGGATAAGGCCTGGGAGCAGCTATGCTAGAATAGGTCCCCTTGGCCCACTATCCTGCCTTGGACAAGCCCTGAATCCCATGTTTCTGGGAAAGTAACCAGATACCCTGTTGTGAGCATCTGAAATAACATCCCTCGGGGAACGTTTCCTAGGGACCCTTCCCAATTAGAGCTTGACTTTCTCCCTGAAGCATGTGGACTGTTTTCTCTGGCTGATGTGATCAGAGCAGGGCAGGCAACACAGAGCCTTGCATCCTGTGAGAGCCACCCCTGGTCCCCCCCTCGCTGGAAGAGCCCGCACGGCTTCCTTTGAGGGCAATGCATGCAGCATGTAGGGAGGAAAGGAATAATAACGCTATCTTGCCAGCTGGATTCCTCAGATTCCTCACCAGTGTGAGTCCTCATCTCCTCCATGTTCATCCTGGTGCTAACTTAGAAGAAATTAACTTAAATCACCACAGTTTGTGCTGAAATACTCCCAGTGGAAATTTGGGGAAAAACAGGTGGTGAGTTCTTGCTTAATATATCCAACTGGGAGGCTGACCAAAGTCTAGATAGAACAACATTACCACTGAGTTAGGCAATACCCATTAAAAAAAAGGGGAGATGGATCTCCCATGCAAGACAAGCCTAGCAGAAACAATATGATAAATCTAAGTGAAGTCCTTAAAGTCTAAAGGGATATAAATATAATTAAAGCGATATAAATCTAACTGAAGAAATACACTGTAAATCCAGCCAAAACGATATCCATCTAAAGAAAGCAATGCAAATGCACTGGAAACATTATAAATAAAATCAAAGCAATATATAAGACATAATGGAAGTAACCTGAAACCTAAATCAAGCAATACAAATATAACAAAGTGATACAAAGCTAATTAAAGTGATTTATAAAATGGACATTTTAAGAAAAATCACAGCCTACAAAAGATGAGGCTAGCTGGAGAGAGCGATGGGGATAGGTTTATGAGCAATAAAAATACCTGCAGCTACAGAGAATAAAACAAGGTTAATGAGGTGCTGTGCTTCAGGGCTATCTCCAGTTGCAGAAGGGGTCAGGACAGCTTCTCTTTGAGCCTAACACTGAGTCACAGTCACTTGTGTCACATCAGTTGCAGGAAAGCAAAATGAGGGAATTTGAACAGGGAAAGCACAGCGAAGCCATGTTGCTCAGGAGCACCCAGGAGCTCTTCAGCCCGTGGAATGTCCGTTTTCCTAATGCCCACGGACTCCTGGGGGCACCTGGGCATGCAGGAGCTGTGGGAACGAGCATAATCCCCTGCACGGCTGAATGCACACATCGCACTCCATCAAGCCTCACGCGGCAATGCTGGCCGCCGGAGCCAGCTCCATGCTCAGGGTCAGCTCGCACAGCACTTCATAGGCATCCAAACCCAGTTAAGCCTGAAGCAAAAGGCTCAGCACATTTTTGCTGTACTACACTGTGTGCAATGTGAAGATAACCCGGCTGATAGCCCAGGTACACAGCATATGAATCCCACTAACGCAGAGTTCAAGTGACTAAAGGTAGTTTATGCCTGTACCCGCTTTGCAGGGGCTGCTCGGGGTACACGGTACCAACAAAAGCAATGCTCCCACCACCAAAGGTGCCCAGCTCCTCTGCAGCTGCGGAGCACAAGCAGACAGCAGAGTCCAGTCTGAAATTTTCTCACAGAAAGTTGCTCTTCCCCAGGGAAGAAAAGTGGCTTCACATAAATAGATAGGCTCACTGCCATTTAAAACTTCCCTGCTTAGAGAAAGAGGAATCTCTCCTTCTTTCCCCACCCCCACCACTTCCTCATTTAAAGGCAAAATTGTCCAAAATCCTCAGTATTTTCAGAGAGTGATGGTGGTTGCTGTTTTTCTCTTAAAAGTGGAAAATATCTAGTTTGCAGTTCCCATTTTCATGTACCCTTTCCACAGAAAAGAAATTCCTAGAGCTTTTGGGTTTCATTTAAGTGATTTATTAATTGGCCTAGTATGGCCACAATACAAACAAGAAATAAGGCTGTTGCTTGTCGTGGGGGAAAAAAAAAAAAAAAATCAATTTCAGAAAATGCTCAGATCTGCTCAAAATTCTCTCTTCATCGAGCTAAAAGAAAGCTCTTTCTTTTCATTCTGAATAATAAACAGTCCTTATTCCTGCTTTACAGTCAAGCCATTTCCTTGCAAGTGCCATATGTTTTATACTTATGATTTCAGAATTTCCTCATGTTGAAAATCATTTGGCATTTGAGAACCTGCAGTGGTCTGAATCTGATTTTTTGCAGAGTAAAGAGGAATATCTATTTTGTGGTCTTTTTATTTTTTATTGAAAAGCAATACATCCTCCCCAAACTCTTAACCCTAACAATCTACGTTAGAAATCAGCCTGGAAGGAAACACAAATATTTTTCTTACAGATTTAGCTGGAAATGTTTCTTCTACTTTCATGGAGCACTCATGCAAAATTAGGCAACCAAGTGGATTGACAGGCATATGGAATTAAATACTTTTTAGGAAAAAAAGACAACAGAAAAATCTATCCATATCATCTTTGGACAGATACGTTGCATTCTGTATCACCTTGTTTTCTGTGGTATTAAATCTCTCTTGAAATAGTTATTACATAGACTTCTCAGTAATGCCATGTGGGGATCTAACAGGGGGACCAGTCTGGAACTGGGCTAAGCAGCAGGGGATATCCAGGCTAGCAGGGAGCATTTAAATAAGCCACTGCTTGCACTAAACCTCAGTTTTAAGGCGCCTACACGGACACCTCACCAGTCTGATTACCAGTGGGTCTGGGAAGGCAGAACAACAGCTGGAGACGAGGGAGAGGGCAGGCATTCAGCCTCTTCAAAACACAAGCCTGACTTACCCCAGGCTGGAAGGAATGAGACATGACACTTGGAATTAATAATGCCTTGGAAACTGGAAAATGGGTCTCGTGACCAACAGCTATAACTCACACGCCAAGCTGAGCACCCGAGCGCCCGGGTTCCCAAAGCCTCGCTCCAGTGCTTCCTTCTGTCCTTTGCCTTGGGCTGACCCTTCCAAGGCTTTAAAAGCTGTGATAAACCTCAGCTATGCTCTGTCACGATGGTGTAAATCATACAGGTCAGTACAGCTGCCCTTCTGTACTTCATGCTTACAGTTCTACACTAAGGAGGATATTGCTTCTGCGATTAATCCTATGGAAACTGCACGCAAAAGACAGTGCTAGTAATTGTGAGCAAGGGGGTCAGGATCTGGCTCTGCCATTTTCACATAAAACAAATGCCAACCAAATCCAGGGACTTAGCAGGGGTTCATGACCAAGCTGTGTCTCATCCTGCTCTTTTGCCGAGGTAGTTGCAGTCAGCACTGAACACAGCTGCCAAAACAGTTATTGAGATACAATCAGCAGGCAAACCCAGAAGCCACGAAGCACCCACTCCAAATGGCCATTAAAGCTTTCTCAGTTGGCTGCAGGAGGTCTTGTAGGAGTTTGATGGGACATGCTCTCTGTTCCTCCCCAGGCTCCGTCTGAAACACCGGCCAGGCTGCGTGGTCTGTAGTAATGCCCGTGGCACTTGGGCAGATTGTCCAGTCCTGGATCCAAACCAGCCTCACAGAAGGCAAAAGCCAGGATCTGGAGCCTTGGGTGCGAAGGGTGCCTCAGCGCGTCTTGTGCCACTCATGCAGACATGGGAAAGTGCAGGATCACCTGGCAAGAGAAGGCCATGCAGTCACAAGATGCATGCGCAGATGAAACACTAATATTAGGTGAAGAATAAAGGTAGCTTTACCTTTGCTGAAGCTCCTCCTCAGCAAAGACTGCAAAATCCCACGTGAGACACCCCTGTCACCCAGCATCTAAAGGGAAGCAGAAGACGGCACCAAATGCAGTAGGACTGAACGCACTGGAGTGAGGGATATGGCTGGTTCTGGTCCAGGCCACAGTACTAGCTTTGCCAATTGATCACAGCTCTCAACTAACGCTTGTTATAAATCTTGGACGGTGCTGCCAACAAGACAGACGCTGATGGAAAGAAATCCTCCTGCTGAGGCAATCCCTGCCGTTCCCTCCTGTGCTCCCACTCTGCCGTGCCGGCTCCAGCCCAGAGCGCCTCCTTCCCCAACGCGGCTCCTGGAGCTAGCCTGCCCTCTTGCATCTCTATGTGCCCTACTTTAAGGTCCTGGAGACGGGGAGATGGAGGCTGGCCAAGGGACAATCTGTTCCTCATTAAGGTCATCCTGCAGTTTGCTTGCTGCTGATGTGGCGTTTTGGGGCTGGGGGGGATAGAGTGAACAACAGAGATCTCTCTTCCACGCTGCCTGCTTGGCTGTGGTCCCGGTGCTCCTGGGGGAATGGGGAATTGTGAGAAGCATCCAGCCAGCAAAGGAAATCCAACCCCTCCAGGTAGCCCCTTAGGCTACCCTTGTCCTGCTCCTAGCTCCCAGACAGTGGTTAAAACCAGGGCAACTCACCATCTGGTCCCAAGGCCAGGCACTTGGAGGACTAGTCCCCTTCCTCTCACAGTCTTTCCAAGGTCCACTCCAGCCTCCCCCATCCCCAGTTTTTGCAGAGCCAGCCCCTCTGCAAGGAGAGCCCCAGCAGAGCTGCTGTGTCATTTTAATGGCCTGGCTTTATTAAGTGCAGCTGCTAATTTCAGGTCAGCGTCTCCAGTCCTGGTGAAAAATTACAGCTGTCTGAGAGCTTCCTGTTGCTTCACCTCCCCCCATGCCCCCCCCATTAATGAGGTAGGGAAGCCAGGAATGCAGGCTGCAAAGCCTGTGCAGATGGGAAGCTTCTCCCTCCCTTTGGCTCATCAAAGGCAAGAAACTTATGTACTCCTTTTCTGTGGCATCAGTGGCATCTTCTGCAGAGCAAACTGTCCCCAAAGCCCAGAGCATGTAAATTAGCAGGGATCTGAATTTCAGATGCTCCGGAGTCTGAGGCCGTTTGGCTCCTTCTCTGCTCAGGCTGATCATCTAAAGTCAGGAGATGCCTTACAGTCATGTACAATAGTGTATAACCTAAACGTGGCCCATTAGCCAGTGCTCCACAGGAGCAGGGAGGCATGAAGAAAAGTAGAAAGGTGTCATGAGAGGCAGCGTGACTGCTGTGGCCACAGGGCAATCCCCTGCCACATGAAACCTGACTGTGCACAGGACAAGACGGTCCTGCTGGCAGCTGGCTGTGGGATTAGCAGGGCAAGCCGGCACCGCCAGGGATGCCAAGCAGACTCGTGGCCCCAGAAGCTTTACCAGGAGACAAGGGATAGCCCCTGCTCCCGAGCCACAGGAAACCATCGCGCCAGGTTATGATTCACGGCTGCCGGAGCATGCAGCACCGTACATGCACGTAGCATCTCGCGTGCTAACCACCGCCGAAGGGGACGGGGATGGGGGAGGCAGCAAAACTCCCACTGCCTGGTCTGGAGGCAAGAGATGCAGCCAGCCACGTGCGTCAGCGCGGGCCAGACAGGCTGTGATTCCCCCTGCAACGAGCTGCCAGCCGGTGCCTTCCTGCCACGCACTGCTGCCTGGCACGGGAACCACGTATGTGAGGGCAGCCGCCGTCTCCCTTCGCCTCCCGTTTGCTGCCCTTCCCCTCCATCACGTGGGCAGCATGGCTCTGTTTCAAGGGACAAAGTGCAGGAGTTTCTCATTAACAGAGAATGAAAACTGCCTGCTGTGATCCAGCTGCAGTAACTCTGGCGGCGGAGGGAGGAAAGGCAAGGGGGGCCACAGGAACCTCAACAAGCACCACGGCCTTGCAAGCTCCATGCCGTGTGACATGGTTCCTGCCTCCTTTCCTCAGGCATTCTGCTGTACCCCTGTTGCTGAGCACGTCACGGCTGAGAGGACCTTGTCTGCTTCCTCCCAGGGACGTGGCTGCCATGACCTTGATTTCAGTTTAATGCCCAGCAAAAGCTCTCTGGAGGCACAACATGTGCCGCGGGTGTCCCTGCCACGCTGGGACGCCTGCAGCTCATCCCAGGATATTGGGAGTGGGGACAAGGAAACACTCTGCCTTCCCACGATATTTGGGAGCAGGGAACTGACCCAGGAGAAGGAGCAGGAGAAAGTGAAGTGGCTGCTGCGGTGTTTACCACCCCTCCTCCAGTCTCCTGCAACTAAGAAACTAAGATTTAATTTCCCTGAGGCAGCTCTCAAAGAAATTGCTCTGCATTCAAAGGAAAAGGCCTCTTTTCCCACCTACAAACTTGGCTGCAACCCACCGTCTTGCTCTGCAAGAAGGAAAAATCCCACATTGTTAGTGAGGACCCGCTTTTGCCAAACAGACAGAGCCACGTGGGCCAGGGCAGGGAGCAGGAGTAAGACGGAGAGGGAATAAAGTGGTCCTTTATCTCCCACCCGCGCTGGTGATGCATGGGCTAGCAGAGCTGGAAATGTCAAGTTGCGTAACAGTTTGGAAAGGGTATCATACTGCTGGGCAAGCTTGGATGCCGAGCAGGAGGGGAGGCCGATAAGCATCCACATCCCAGCCTGGCTGAGGGACGGAGAGCAACCTATGCCATGTCTCTAGCAGATTCCCATGAGAGAAAGAAAATAAAAAATAGAGGATGTGAGAGATTAAGCCGATGGAGAAAGGGCTGTGAGGAAGAAGGTGGAGCAGATAGTGCTGAGTGCACAGTGCGGGAGTGGGGGAAGGATGAGCACAGCAAGAGACCTGAGCAGAGCTGGGCCAGGGAAGTGAGGGAGCAGATGGAGCAGAGATGGAGAGGAGCTGCTGGGGAACTGCTTGGCTGTGGAGAAATGGGGTGCCAGAGCTGAGCAGGATGAGGGAGAAATGGAAAACACTCTTTTCCTTCCAGCACACTCGTTGGACACCAAAGAAACCCTGCCCCAGAGGACTGTGAGGATTGCAGCAGAGCCATCTCGTCTGTGGTCCCTGCATGAAGTGCAGTGCCCAGCTCTTGCTTGTCCCCAATATGAGGTGCTGGTGTTGGCTGGCGTGGCTGCAATTCCCTTCCCACCTCCTGCCAGGAGCTCTTGTTGCGGGTGAAGGGCAGGTTGCAGAAGACAAAGCCCTGATCCTATTGCCATGGAGATGTTAATTCAAGCTGAGTTCAAAGGAAATTATTCCGGCTAAAGCTAACAAGCCTGGCAGGAAAGAGCTGCTGTCAGTTGAAAGAGGCCAACTTCTCCTAAAAGGGGAAAGAAGGTGGGGTCAGAAAGAGGGGGCTCTGCTTAAAAAACAGGCTTCAAACAGACCCAGTCCAGTTCTTTGGGCAAAGGTTTGCCCCTTGCATCACAATCTAATGTCAGAGCTGGGAGGCAAAGAGATGCATTAGGAAAGAGGACTACGTACGCAGGTCCCAGGCAAGACCAGCTCCCGTGCCAGGCACAGAGCAAGCCTCCTCTGGCAAACCCAGCCTGGTGCTGGGCCCAAAATGACTGCTAGGAAAGTGGCAGAGCAGTAAGAAAGCGCTGACAGTTATTTCTGTGGGTTTCACATCCCGCTGGTTTAGCAAGACTTGGGCCCTCTCCCACCTTTCCTTTTCTTTAATCTTCCCCTGCTTCCAGGCTGTAGCTCGAGGCTGCAGCTCCTACAAGTACAGGATAAATTTGCTAACGGACAGCACAGGAGAAATTTCTCATCCCACCCAACCAGAAAAGGAAACGTTTTGTCTCTTATTTTTAACTTTTTCTCTTATATCATCATGCCAGCCTCCCTTTCCTGCCACCTCTCCCTTTCTCTGGCTGCTTTCCTTTCCAGCTGGCTCCTGCCCTCCTGCATTGCTGCTGAGAGCACAAGGGGCTGCCTACCAAAGCAATGCTAAGCAACATGTCTGAGCAAGAAAAGAGAAAGTAAGGAAAAGGAGAAAGACAGATTTAGGCTGCTGTCAGTTATTGGGGCAATAAAAGAGAAGAAGCTGTGAAACAGGAGTCATCCTGAATAAGCTGCAGAAATAAGGATCATGATACTTGGCATCTCCTTCGCTGTTTGTCTTCATATTGTACTCTCCTGCGGACCTGGGGTGAAGAGTTGGAGTCACATCTGCCCATGGTCACACAGCACAGTGCCAGGAGTTTCAGAAACCAAACACCTGATCTAAACTGCCCTCCATAGCACAATTAGTACATCTTCAACCACACAAGGGCATTCCTGCCTTTGGTGACCCAGACCATCCCTGCCTGCTCACCATGACACAGAGAAAGGAGGCCAGGTTAGATATGAAGAAACAGGCTGGTGAAGCAAACTCATGGGTGACTCACCTGGGAACCTGCGCAGTTACTCCAGAGAAAAGTACCTCTGTGGCCACAGCTTCAAGCAGAGGAAGATCCAGGAGCTGATCTGCAGAGTTAGTTCCCAGAAGCGCCATCTCTTCTTCCTAGAAGAGGAAAGGATCTACTTGAGCATTCTTACAGGAAACTGTACCATGCATTTTCTTACTGGAAATAGCTCAAGCTTCATCCTAAAACAGGCTATTCTAGGCAGCCACAACTCATTTCATTTTCTATTTATATGTACTCTTAACACTTTTTTCTTTCAAAATTTGCTCTAATGCCTTGCTGAGTAGTGAGGCAGCATTTCTGTACTCATAAAGATGAATATATCTCTGCACTATTCCCTTTTAAATGTAGATATCAAATTAGGTGACCTGATCCCATGGTAACACTCAGAAGACACAGACTTGCTAGCAATCTTGATGACCTGTGATTTCCTCCACTTTTCCAGAAGTAGAGAGCTGGGGGCATTTTCTTACTTTCCCACTGACCAGATAATGAATTTTGATTTTGTTTCTACCAGGAACGTGACAATTTCTCTCTTAACACTCTTGCCTCCACTTGTCCCATGTTCAGCTTCATTTTCCCATTAGCAATAAATCCTTCTAAGGCAATACCTAGGACCACCTTAAACTCTATCCCACGTTGACTGCAAAGCACCACCACTTCTTCCTTCCTTGCTTGCTCTTTCTGTTTCTGCACCTGAAGAATTTGTGGCTGGTTGTTTTAATGCCCTGGGCAAGATCAGTCATCCTGAGTTTGACAGCTCTCATTTATTCCTCCTTAGCTGACCACTAAGCTGTTGCTTTCTTTGCTGATCTGGCCTGTTTCTACATCCCTTGCAGGCATTCTGATTACTGTTAGCATCCTTTTGAGGTGGTTATTCATTTGCTTAGAACTGGAAACTTCCCCTAAAAGACGCCCTCCCACTTTGATACTTTTTTCTTCTTTTTTTTTTTTTTCTTAGAAAAATGGTAAACTCCTCTAAGCTCCTTAAGTCCAGTTTTAATTCCTACAGTTTTTCCTTACTCAGTCATGATTTGATTATTTGAAATCAAGAGTATTTACAGGCTTTATCTGTCATTCCATTTCATTTCATTTGAATTAGCAATTAATCTCTCAATCCAAGATTACTTTCCCAGCCCAGTGCCTTCACACCTTACCAAAAGCCAGTCCAGAGTGGTACTTTTCTCCATTGGCTCAGTGACATACCGCTGAAAAAAAACACCATGTGTCACATATTTTGGCCCTACTGTTATTAGCAATATTGGTTTTACTTTTTCTTTTTTCCCCTGCTAAGTGAGAGACTTGCACTTCTCAGGTAAGAACATACTTTCACAATCCATATCAGGCTAATAATTATGCAGAGCTCTCTATCCGTGTCCCAGCTTGACCCTGGAAATCGAGCCAGGATCAGCTCGTTTTTTCTTCCCTTACTGATCTTAAGCCTGCTAGATTATATTTCATGATGTGTCAAGACTTGTAGGACTGCCGCTATAGTGCTTGGTATTGCCCATTCTATCACATATATCTTCAGGGAATCCTAGTTATTCCAGATCTCATCCCTGCGCAGTGTTCCAAGCTACCAGAAGCCAACTCAGTGGATCTCACTGCAGACAGTTGCATTGCACAGATATAGCATATCGTGTGCCCGGAGAGCTGGGCACACTGCAAGCTGTGGTTAAGTGCAACACCTTAAACTAGGGCTCTAGCGAGTTTGGGATTCACAACAGCACTGATGAGGCTTCTACCTTCTCTCCCTTTTCTCTAGTTCCTCCCACTCACAAAAAAAATAGTGTTAGAAAAGGGACTATGCTTAGATCTTAGATTCTATTACATCTTGCTCTCAGCCACTGTTTGCAGGGGCAACTGCTAATAGAGACATGGGACACTAACACAAAGCATGCCATGCACCATTGCCTTGCTCCATCTGGTGGTGGGGTCATTAAGGGGTACACAAATTTGATTGTGCCATTACATCACCACAAAAACGAACAAACAAATCAAGGCAATCAGTGCAGAACACCCTTCCTCTTTCTTTACTCTGTATTTGAGTTTCTCCCTAAAGACCCTCCCCTTCATCTCCTGGCATTCCTTCCCTGCTCCCTGGTGTGCAGAGCATTTTTCTTGCAGTCTGCTAAGGTGGGCGTCAGGCCAGGCTGCTGATGATACTGTTTGCTTAGTTTAGCACTGGCTTCTCTCCGGAGGAGCCCTGCTGGCTGAACACACTGTTTGTGGCCATATGTGGTGCTATTTACACAGGAAAGGGAAGAAAAAATGCATCTTTATGAAATAGGAGTTAAGAGGAAAGCGAGAGGAAGGTAGAGCTGGGTGGGAGCAAGCCTGTCCCACAGCCACTCTAGGCCAGACTGCTGGAGACTAGCATGGTGCTGCAAGAGCCTTCCACAAAGCCTGTAACAGGAGAAGATACTGGACAGACTTTTGCAATCAGTGCATAGAAGCTCTGCTACCAGCTGGAAGATTAATTTAGGCTCTGCTTTTTTCCTCCTCTCTGTCCTCTCTCCCTCCTTCTCTCTCCAAATAGGAGAACAATGCAGCAAAGTAGCCCAGGGCACAGCTCCTGCCAGCTCTCACAAGCTTGGACAGGGCAGGCTGGGTCACTTACTGGAGAAGTAAACATCAGTGAACACTGAAAGGGCTTTCTGAGGCTGTGCTTGAGCAGAAAGTTTGCAAGAAGCCCCTGAAATCCCCTGACAGGCTCCAGCCTGCCTGCTGCCCAGCTGCATCATTACCTGTTGTGAACCAGAGCAGCGGTGGGACTGCTCCAAATCCCCGAGCTGGGAGCAGCCATGGATGTGGAGGCGGGCCAGGCCAGATGCTGGAGACAGCAGGCACACGGTGGCAGCCACCTTATCGCTCCTCTTCTAGCGCCCAGCGGCAGCATCATTACTTTGTCATCACCAGCGTAAGCGAGCTCTTCCCGGTGGGGTCCGTGTCAGTGCCCCGACAGCTTGTTGAGAGACGCCGAGCCAATAAAGGTGCCACCTCTGGAATAAGACATAAAACCAATCTGCCGACAGCCTGGACTGTTAAAGCTCCAATTGCAGCTGCTGCCAGAGCATTATCTTCCTCCCTCAGCCAGGCTCCGCGTTCGGAGCTGAACGAGGAGCTGCCAGGATTTTAACGAGCAGTTCCCACAGACATCTCCTTACCTCTGCCCAGCTGAGCAGGTGCGCACACGTGCTCCAAGCAAGGGAGCTCTGTTTGCTTCCCTGCCTGTTCAAACAGCGGCCGTAACAAAAACCTTCTCTCACAGCCATCACTCAAGCGGGGAAGTGGCTTATTTGGCAAGGAAATTGTCATCAAGAGCAGTCTGCTGGAGATGTTTACACTGTGTTTCTGAGGGTATGAGCATGCCGATAAGATAGTGCAGGGACCAGCGGACTTGAGTGAAGGGAGCACATGCTCTTGGGAAGATGATAGGTGCTTGGGAAATACCTGTGGATATCATGCAGAGGCAGTGGTGCTTTCTCCTGAGCCTGTGCTTTGGGAGCCCAAGGGAGGAGGTCTTTTTAGGACACACAGCCAGGCTGGGACTCCCAGGACCTTGCATTTTTCCTCCTAGGAAGGAATCTGAAGACTTTTCTTTGCTGCAAATCCCACTTCCCCTTCTTGGCATCTAAGGGATTCCATGTGCAGAAACCCATCCCTGCAGACTCCAATCCTAGCTGGAGCTCACACCCTTGCTAACATCTCCCCTTCCTCTGTTCAGCCCCAGGCCACTCACAGACAGAGGCAGTTCGTCTGTCCTGGGAGGATTTTCCAGCATTCCCACGTTTCTCATGGGCTGCGTTCCTCTGACACGCGTGTGCAGGCCACGGAGGACACCTAGCGGCTGGCGAGCCGCCTGGGTGCCTTGGCACCCGCTGCAGCACCTAGGCGCCGGTCTGCCTCCCGCCTCGCCTGCCCGCAGGGCACGGATGCTCCATTCCTAAAGCCTTTGCTGCATTGCTCCCCTGAGCGGGCAGCAGCCAGGAACCAGCAATGCAGAGCTGCAGACCACCAGGGAGCTGTGGCTATTCCCAGCTCTCTGAGAATCCCCTTCTGGCTCTTCTTTGCTATTCAGTGCTCAAGCACCAGCCCCACAAAATCATGCAGTTGTGTAGCACAGAGTGGGGAGGTGGAGCCCAACGTGGGAGACATCCTCCTGTCCCCTGTGCTAGCACAAGGAGGCTGCCTCCGAGACTGCTTTACCAGCCCTGCCGTGTGCAGAGGCATGTAGGAGTCCAGCAAGGAGGCCAGGGGAGAAAGGGCAAGGCAGGGACTTGTGCAGGGGAAGATGGATCTGGGGGGCAAGAACTCCTAGCTTGGGCATTCCCCTCTCACCACAGAGACACATAGAGACCAGGACAGACAGAGTATTAAAGCCTGTGGAGTGAAGGATGCAGGATCCCTCAAGCAGCATCCATCACACTTGGCTCCACCACAAAAACGCTTTTCCAAACAATCTGTTTTTCGCATGGGCAGCGAGTAGCATATGTGCTCCACAGTGACACTGGACAGGCCCTTGATGTGTGTATTATCCATACACCTGATCTCTCCTCCTTCCCAGGGCTATGAAAAGGGCAAGAAGAATAGTCCCCTCCTTTCTCCCCTGCTGCCCTATCTCTTTCCTGAACTGGCAAGTTGACCTTGGTGGTTTAATTTCCCCCTCATGTGGGAGGCTCACCCCAAAAGGCTGTCCCTTCCTTACTCCCTGCCAAGCCAGGGAGCAGCGTCATCTTTGGCAGGGATGGGGAGCATAGGGCAAGGGCAGGAACATCCTACTGTGCGCCAGGAGAGGGCTTCAGCTCCCCAGGTCCTGACGCTTTTTCAGCCCGGCTTCCTCCACCCTTGGCTTTCCTGCCTGGGTGCCAGCCAGCCCCATGACGCTATGCTGGGCTCTGTTGGGACTTGACAGCACCTCAAAGTGAAGTACAATTAATGTAATGAAGGCCAGCAGCTAGCACATGCATGGAGCTGAGTGGAGCAGGAGGCACAGCTCCTCGAGCTGCCCCAGCTCCAGGTGTTGCTTGCCCATGCACAAAATGCAGTATTTCCTTTCCCTTCTCCACTGCCTGGCATTCTCATTGCCTGTTGAGTTGCGCTGCCAGCAGTCTCACAGCTGCCTGGGAATCAGCCCTGTTGTTCTAGTCTCTTTCACAACTATGCCACCAACGGGGAGGCCAAATCCTGTCTCCCTGCCAGCATCTTGCTGTCAGAGAACCTCAGCCAAGCAGCAGCCAGGTGGGAGGCAGAAGCGCAGGAGTTCTTGGTCCCTCTAGGGGCTGGGCACTTTCCAGTGCTCACATGCAGCTGCAAGAGAGTTTTCCAACCAGACTGGCTCCTTCTGCTCCTCCGCGCCTGCTGGCTGCCCCAGTGCCACCTGGCATGCCGGGAACCTGACGGACACCCGGCCCCAGGCTGTGCCCCTTGTGGCCACTGTGGAGCCTACTACTGCCAGCCTTATTATGGGCACTTAAGTCACCCCAGCCAGATGCTACTGCAGTGACAGACCTGTCACCAAGTCAAGAGGCTCCCACACACAAAGCCTTGCCCTAGGGAGGTAGGTCACAAGATGGGAGTCATCCATGGGCAAGGAGCTGGTGGCCATGGCTGTGGCTATCAGGCCAGTCAAGAAGTCTATTCTCACTGCTGACTTTGAGCTAGTTTCTCCTGTGGGTGTTTCTCAGCCTGGAGAACCCTTCTGAGGGTGGTTTTGCTGAAGGAAGAGAGGGGGAAGCCACTCCCATGCCACTGGACCCCGAATACATTCAGAGGGAGGCATGAGCTAGGAGACAGTGCTGGCACAGAGGTGGATGAGGCGATGAAGGGGAGAAAAGCAAAGTCTGAGCTCCTGGCATTTAGCGATGGGCTTGGAAGAAGGTATAAACAGGTGTTGGAGAACCTGTGAGCTCAGTGTCAGTGACGTAAGTGCTGCCATGATCAGGCTGTCCCCGATCCTTTCCAAGGCAAACACCTGATATTTTCCATTGGACACTGCCTTACCTGGATGCCAGATTACACTCCCATCCATGCAAGCCACGGCTGGTGTCCACATGCTCATGTTGAATCGCAGATGCATTCCCAAGCCTCAAAAGCTCTGCTGCCCTTGATTGCAGCCTACAAGGGGCCTGGGAAGATGAGCAGTGTCTAGGACCACCTGCCCCCACTCCCTCTGACTGCCAGTAACCGAAACACAGGCTCTGCTCTGACAAGAGTGGCCTCGCTGGCCTTCCCTGCAGCTTGCTGAGACTGCCATTTTCCCCATGAGAGGGCATGGCATGACACAGCTCTTTCCCAGGCTGCTGCCCTAAAACCACCCTAAAACCAGAGGGTGGGATTCTGCAGCAGAGAGTGCTGACCGAGAAGAAGCAAGTCCAGGCAGGGCACCCGTCAGAGTGTTGCTCCTCATGAGTAAGCGTGGTGCTAACCCTCCCAGAAGTCCAAGTCTGACCCTGACTATGCCTTGCCCTCTCTTAAGTTACTCTATATTTATGGCAATGACAGACAGTCAGGCTCTGGCCCCAGGCTTGCCCTCTTATCTGTATTTTACATTTCTTTCTCAAAATTGCTCTGTATTTTCCTCTTTCTCCCTCCTCTTCTCACTGCTTTCCCTTCTTATTTGTCTCTCTCCCTTTGTCCCATTTTTCTTTTACAGTCTTTTTTCTCCCTTTTTTCTTTTCCATTATAGACGAAAGGAAGGGGGGAGTAAATCAAGGCATGCACACACACACGCACTGGATGTTTGTCTTGCTCAGTCACAGAGTGAATAAGCGTCCTTGTTTCAACATGTTTTCCCATTTAACTTCCCAGGGGCTTTTCAGAATGAAAACTCCTCTGAACAATCAGGCGCAAGAGCTGAGCTCACAGTCATTTACTCTGTGTGGTGGCCTCATTACTCAGGCTTCCCTCTGCCCTGCGATTTCCAGGAACCCAGCAATGACACAGGACGGGGGCCACCCACTGCCTCCCCTGCAGCCTCCCTGACGGCCGAGGAAGCTGGCCTCAACACCAGGCAGCATGACCTGGTCAGGCCACAGTGACTGAGCTGTCCCGTGGTGGGACAGTAGTGGCCCTGGGGCAGGCAAAGCCTCTTACGGAGGCCCTAAGCAAGGCAGAAGTCACAGGCAGCCAAGGCCTTACCTGCTGGGGGTTTTCCACCTCAATGCTGCGACCGACGCCAGCCACACTGCCCGCCACGCTGCCCTCAGTGAGAGGCTGCTTCCTGTGCCTCGGCCCCTCGGCGTCTTCCAAACCTCCCCAGCTGGTTGTCCGAGACTGCTCTGCCCTCTGAGCGTCTCCATGGGTGCAACGGGAGGGAGAGCAGGCCAAGTCCCAGGAGGCCTAGGCTGAGCCTTCAGCAGAGAGATTAGGCTGGGGTACTGAGGCTTTTCCAAGAAATGAAGAGGTGCCACTTGCCTGGAAGACTAACTGGGAATAGAGTGGATCCACAATGAGCTTTCTACCACCTCTAATCTTCACCAAAGCCATCTACTATTCTTTACCCAAAGCAGGTTTCTCCTCTTTGTCTCCAGGTAGAGCTTGTCTACTGAACTTGATTTGTTCAAGCTCTCCCCATCTTGAATAAAATCTTTAGCAGTGATGCCCTCAACCTTTTCCCTGCTTCAGTTCCATCATCGCACTTCCCTCCCAGTTGAAGACCCCAGATGGCTGTATGACTCCAGCACCAGAGAGACAGAAGCATCCTCTCAGAAACATAGAGAAATGCTTGCAGCTACTGACCCATGCTAGTACCTATACACCAAGGATCAAGTCCATTTCTGGGAGGGAACACCATCCTTATAGCTCTCCAGATATCAATAAATTCAGTATTGCCAACTACAAACTGAGGAATGCTTTATTATTCCTCTTATAACCTCCATAATGAAAGGAGGATGTGAATTGTCAATTTTATATGAAAAGCATCTGTCTTGTATTGTGCTTTCTTCCAGAAGAACTCAAAGCATTTTAGAAGATCATAAATCGGTTGCAGCAGAACAGAATTAAGATATTCTAAGTTCATACATGTAACTAGCCAGTTATTGAGGCTAATTTGGGAACAGCAATCTGAATAAGACTGCAAAAGAATTAGCTGTCCTACAACAGAATCTCCCAAAGCTCCAATGATCCTTGTCAATCTAAGAAACCTTCCTTCCTAATCCCAGTTTTGGAAATGGTGTTTTAGTGCTGAGCAGGCACCCGAGAGGAGCAACCAGCTCCACCCAGCTTCTCCATCTCACACTGTGCCAATCTGCAGTGCGTGAAAGAGGTGGAAAAAAAAAAACCCAAAACCTGAAAACCAATGACACAGAAACCAAGTTAATCATCAAAGAGGTGAAACAAATCCTTCTTGGCCTCTATAGGCAACCAGCAGAAGCCTTGAAATACCGGCTTAATTAATTAATTAAAAGCAATATGGACATGGTGCAACAAGTCTTGTAAGCACATTGAAGACATACAGTATCATCCATACACTGTTATGCAACATGTTGATGAATGGAGCAAGCTCATCTTGAATCCATTTCAGATCCTAGTGCCCAAGACATTGTTTCAAAGGCCATTCCTGAACTCTCCTCCTCTGATGTCTAGAAATCGTCTTCTAATTTCTAGCCTATGTTTTGTAATGAACAAATACACTCTATTTCATCTTACACTGACACTGTCCTTTAATTCAAATAGACTTTCCTCTTTAGGTGGTATTCCCTTTCCCGTCCTCCACTTGAAATTAATGCTGAGTAATCACTTCCCCCTTCAGCCTTCACAAAGATGAAAACTCAGCATAACCACTAGAAAGGGGTCCTCCCTCGGGTGCCACATATCCTCCAGTTAATGCCTTGTCCTGTCACACACGCTCTCCCTCCCTCCATGAATCACCCTCCTCCTGCATGCTCACCAAGTATTCCTGTTATACAAGATGCATTTACATCCTCCTGGTAACTTGTTCCAATAATTAAGATGCGCCATGGTCCAGCTCATAGCCTGCAGCTCTGATTTAAGCCGTAGGAAGCTGGTGTTTGGTATGCCATCCTTCCTTAAAGGAGTGTTTTGGTTGCTCACGCTGCCCTAAGTACCCCTATCCTCACACCCGAAGCTGGGTCCTGCATGTCTTCACCAAGCTCTTTCATTTCAGCATGCCCTGCAAAGTGAAGATGCATCCCTAGTGTTTGGAACCTAGTTTAATTTTCCTTCCGTTCCTCAACTTCTGCAAGAACTACATCTAATTATCATAAGCAAATGGCAATTCTAAATTGTCACAAATAGCTGAACTTAAGTTTATGTCATACAAATTGAGTTTAATCTCATGCAAACCACAGCTGAGAGTACCTGTAGATCTGCTTTAAGCACATCTGCAGTGTCACCATTTTCCCCCTTGCGCTCTATGCCAGGGTGGCTCTCCTGATCAGACTGAATCTGATATGCGTGAAAGCAGCTCAAAGCTTTGAACTCGTCATGCCTGCTTTGCTGTTACACTGGGAACTATATAACTCATGGTCATTGCTCAGTGGTGTCTACGTGCTTGGGTGAATTGATCTCCTGCACTTGTTTCTGTAGCAGGACGAGGCTGCGTATATATTGCCATAACATTTCCTGATGTGCAGCCTTAGTTTATGCAAAGGACAGAAAACGCACTAAAAATAAAAAGGAGTGTGGATCAAGGGGGAAAGCACAGAGAAGGACAATTAGAAGGTACCTCCTCTGCTCCTACTTTGTCCAGAGTTGTTGTGGGAACCAAGGCCAGTGAATCATGAGCTGGTTGATCTTATTTTCAATGACTTCATCTGTCATCGGTGTTAGAAAATCTGCTCCAGAACCTGTCTAAAGGAGTGCCCCAGGCATGGCTTAACTGTTTATGTTCTATTTGGTTTGAAATGAACCCAGTTTTTTCACTTTCTCAGTCCTGGAGATTTTTCTTTTAAAGGTCTACCAAGGAAAAAAATTGTGCAAGACTTAGCACACTGGTAAATCTTTAGCACAAGCAGTAAACTACCTGAATTTTACGGTAAATCAGAATGGACTGTGAAAAGAAATGACGCTGAAAACCAAAGTAAAAGTAGTAGGGGATGTTCAAAATGCATGAAGGACTGAAGGGTTTCACATGCATGAAAAATAATAAGAAAAGAATGAGCAAGCAAAAAGTCAGAGCGCAATTTCATAAGTAAGTTTTGTTTTCACTTGAAAAATTTCTGCCAGTTCCCCAGTGAGTGCCTCAGTTTCCCTAATTGCTCTATGGAGTTAGCAACTCAGACTTATTTTGCAAAGGTGTTGTCAAGTTTAATTTGTGAACCTTTGAAAAAGGCTCTGAGTTTTTCAGATGAAAGGCACTGCAAATGCCAAACGTGGGTGTATACTCTGAGTCAGAGGTATAGACATGGGTATATTGTGCGATCAGCCTGACGCAGTGCACTAGATAGGAGACAGTTGTCTTCTGCAGGAAATGGAAGGATGGCTGCTGCAAAAATCACTGGTTGGGCTTGCACAGGTGTGAACTCATGCTATAGAAATCAGGGGATATCCTACAGGAGGTTCAAGGGCAAAGCCTGCATTAAACAAGTCCAGTCCATGCTGTACTTTGACTTCTAAATTGACCAAAATAGGTATGAGAGGGAGACCATGTCTGGTAACCAAGACACAACTTGTCTAGCACCCTTTAACTAACCACCCTTTAACTCCAAAAGCCTTCCCACTCAGAGGGCAAGCTCCAGAGGGCAAGCTGTCCACCAGAATTTGCCAGCACCCCGGGTGTCTGCGAACAACCCAGTGGGGTTCTGTACTCATCTCAAGTTTCAGACAGGTGTGAACAGTTGATTTCCCAGGAGAGGCCAAAAATAACAAGTGGGAGGTGGGAGCCATCTGCATGCAATGTTTTGGTCTGAAAAAACCTGATGAGCTGTCATGAGGTGCAGAGAGATGATACAAAGATAGGCCAAAAAAAAGTAGAGCAAAAGATAGTGCTTGGCCTCTGGCTATGGAGCAAGGCGCACGGCCAGGCTGTCGGGCAGCGGCAGCAACGTGCTTGGCGCTCACTGGTCATACCTGGGCCTCAGTTTTCTTGCAAGCAGGAAGCCCCTGAGGCACTCATGCCAGGTGTGTGCAATTCTGCACAAGCAAGCAGAGGCTGAAAGGGGACTGGTGTATGTGGTATTGTGCAGAAGGAACTGGCAGTTCCCTACGTACACAAGCGACATCCTTGCTTGCTATCTGCAAACTCGGGAGAAATTCAGCCCAGGAAAACAGCAAACAGACGCCATGCACTCTCCTCCTGGAAAAACACAGTTTGCACTTCCCTGTTTCTACTGGTTATCAGACAAATCTGTTGGCTATCATTGCACAGGCATGAACAAGAGGGTCTCCCCCAGTCCGTACGTCTGCAGCTGTACATGGCCTCCCTCCTCCTGTCCGGCATATTCGATTTGAGCTGAAAATCCTCCAAGATTAAACAGCAAGGACAGATGCCACCCAAGCTACTTGAAAACAAATCCTCAACTTGAGGCTTTAGGAAAACGCAGACCATCAGGAGGGCTGAGTAGAGCCCCTCTGAATTGGATCTGAACAGCATTAGATAGCAGGAATTACTATGAAACACTTCAGCAGTATTACAACAAACGGAGGAGCCACAACAGCAGCTTCCATCAGGGTCTGCCAGGCATAGCACGCCACAACCTGACTTACTCGAGTGCCCAGTCTTTTAGCAAGAATCATGTATGGGCCATGCATGAGCAGAAGAATGAGCAGCTATCTGGATTCTGAGCTCAATTACTCATAAGCCTAAAGAGCTGCATATAACTTGATTACTCTGAATTTGCACCAGTAAAACCAGGAGGAAGCAACTTGATCCTTAATCTTTTGGGAGCCTTACTTAGTCTAAAATCTTAGCAACATGTCTGGAAAGAGAAACTAAAGCTTCCAAATTAGACCTCTTTGTGCATACATTTTGGTTTCTTAAGCATTAACACTAGTTTGAAAAGGCTCTGCTGAGCCTTTCCTGTACACATGAGATCAGGCACCTCCGCCCTCCAGTAATTTTAATTACTTGGAGATCCATAGGACTGTTGATGTTATGAAAGATCAGCTCAGCATGGGAACCCGGAGGAAAGAAGTACATGCATGTCAGCTAATAATTTTCTTATGAGACTTGCTTTTGAAAGGTAGCATTGCACTTTCCTAAACCAAGGAATGATTTAGGAGTCAGGAAGCATTATGGTCCCATCAATAAAACCAGCAATTAGAAAAGAGTGCAAAAAGACATATTTCTCCACACTACTGATCCAAAAAAAATACTATATACTGAATCATTTCTCATCCACAGAGAGCTATATCTACATAGAGTCAGTAAGAGGACCTGTACCTACAATTCCAGATGGATTTAATTTAAAGGAAAAAGTTTTCTCTGTTTTCTCTTTCTTTTCTCGTGCATGGAAGAAACCCTTAGATATCATATCTACAAGATAGGTGCTTCATGACTAATTTTCATGAGATCCAAAATATATATTCCTGTTTAGGGCTGAACTTCTATTTCTACCCCACCTAAGAGCTGCAAAGCACAGAATCAGATTCTTTTCCCGCTGCTTTGGATACTTCAACAAGGGGTTGGTTGAGGATTTCTTACCATGTAATAATTTCTGCTACAAATCCTCCTCTACAAATAATATCATTGCATGTTGAGAAAATTCAATCAAGCACAAGTCTACATTGTTAGATGCACACATAGGGCAAATTGGAGCAACTCCACTGCATTTCACTATATCATCCATGTTTAAATAATATGAGGGAAGGCTCAGTCTCCTCCTTCTGCAGTTGTTGAAATTCACCACTGCTCAGAAGGAGCCTTTTTCTTCTGAGACACTAATGAGTTTAAAAATAGTTTTTAAATTTTTTTTAAATGAAAAACATTTCAGTAGCTTTGACTGAGGTTTACCACATCTCCCTTGGACTGTACCCTCCTTTTCCCAGGAACAGAAGTGAGAGATTAAAAGGGAAACGAAGGAAAGAAGGAAAATCACTAAGTTATTTTATTTCACACTGCATATATTTCTTTTGGACAAGAAGGTGAAGATTCCAAAGGAATGTAACTAGTGAAAAAGAGCAAGATCTATTTTTAAAACTTTTTTACATTTCCTCCCTCTTGCAAGAAATATTTTTGCCATCTCACTGTAAAAATATTTCATCTCCAGGTATATTACAGATCTTTCAGTTCAGTGGACATTTCTGGAGAGAGCTGAAGACACACTTGAATGTTTATTGCACAGATAAAATGCAATAAAATAGGCATTAGGCATTAGCTACTAGTTAGTGAGATCACAATGCAGGTGGGGAAAAAGAGGATTCCAGACAATTTTTACTTCTGATCAGCAGTGTTCATCTGATGCATGGATGGGCTATTTCTAGTTCCATTGAGTATTTAGCAGAAAACTAACATCAAAATAAAGATAATAGGGTCTTTTAAACCTGATATTATCCCTGTGTTTCCCCTCCCTGTCCTAGTGAACACAGTAAGCCCTAAGGGGAACTCAGTTTAAGAATGCTTTTATTCTAAGCGTTCATTTTAATTACAACCATAATTATTTTTGTGCATGTGTATGACCCAGTTAACAAACCCATCCTCTGCATCTCATGGTCTCTCCAACCCTGCCCATCTCTACAAGGAGGTAACCTCAGCTCTTGGCAACAATGAGCAAAATTATTTTTGAAACAAGCAGTAGAACTGGTTGCTACATCTTAATGAAAATTATTAAAAAAAAAAAAAAAAAAAAAATCTATGTGTATAAACAGCCCTTCCTCCCCAACCTGGCCAGACAAGAATGTTCCTGGGTGTGGACCGTCTTGTATAATTAACTGCACAGCTGTAGCTTCTGATCCCCAGTAAGGTCTGTTTCTTTCTCTCCGCTTCTACCTAACATAATCCAGGCACTCTCCTCCTCCTTGCAGGCGCTCAAGGTGTGTCACCTGGGCAGAAACTTTCCTGCATTCCACCTTGGCTCCCTGCTTAGACAACAGCCAGTCAGACATAACGCACTTTCTACAGCTTTAGGAGAACGAGAAGCGGATAAACGAGACGCAAAGCCAATTTGCCTGGCTCAGACAATGGAAACAGGGACTGCAGCAAGGACCAATGGTACTGCTGGAAAGCCAGAAGATATGAAGAGTCCGTCTGCCCCCAAAAAAGAAGAGGAAGCAAAGAAGACCACGAGCCCAGGTGGAGGTGAGAAGGAGCCCATGAAGGGCACCGGCAGTACTTCCCTGGAGTCAGGGCAGATAAAGAGCTCCCTCTTCTCCGGGAGTGACTGGAAGAGGCCCATCATCCAGTTTGTGGAGTCATCTGATGAGAAGAGGTCGACCTACTTCAGCATGGATTCAGGGGATTCGAAGAAGATGCAGTATGCCAGCGGACAGATGGGAGACGCGAGGAGACCCCCCCTCTCCTTTACAGATAAGGGCGATCTCAGAAAACCTCTCTTCTCCCTGGATTCCAAAAAGAGCTTCCTGCCCAGTGATGGGGAGGGGAGGAAGTCCTTATTCTCCAGTGGGCAAATTGGGGACCTGAAGAAACCTTCTCTCCCTCTGGTGGAAACAGGAGATCTGAGAAGATCTACCTTCAACAAGCCCGACAGAGGTTCTGGGTCGCGGCCCAGGGTGAAGCTGGATGATGTTTTGTGTGATTCCTGCATCGATAACAAGCAAAAGGCCGTCAAGTCCTGCTTGGTGTGTCAGGCTTCCTTCTGTGAGCTGCACCTCAAGCCCCATCTGGAGGGAGCAGCTTTCCGGGACCACCAGCTCCTCGACCCCATCAGGGACTTTGAAGCAAGGAAATGCCCTGTGCACGGGAAGACCATGGAGCTGTTCTGTCAGACAGACCAGATGTGCATCTGCTACCTGTGCATGTTCCAGGAGCACAAGAATCACAGCACAGTGACAGTGGAAATCGAGAAAGCAGGAAAAGAGGTAATGCACTTTTTTATATTGTACATTCCCAGTCTTTCCAAAGAACTTCAATATTACAGTGACTTTTGTTACCCAGCCCGCGGTGGATGGGAAGCATGTAGTGGAGTAACGATACTGCCTTGCTTATATTTCAATTGTCCTGTTGTTCTAATATCTGGATATAATAGCATAACACTAGTGTTATTCTCTATGTCCTGATCTACAGCCTGCTGCACATTTAAACTATTTTGAATTAACTTATGCAACCCCCCCTTTTTTTTTTAATGGAGATGACAGTGTTAAGCCCTATGTGTGGGAAGGGATTCTAAGCTTACATGAAGAAAAAAAAATGTGTAAACACAAAACATAATCCCCCTTGACATGTTTGTACAATAGAAGGTGGACATTAAAAAAATGAGGATAGTAAGTGAATCAGTGCTCACTTGAATGAAGCGCCTTCTGTCTTTGTTTGCCTAAAGTTAAATGCTATTTGCTTTATGGGCAGAGGTGCCATTATCCCACAACCTCCAGGTAAATTCAGGGTCTCACTGGGCTAGGTGCCAGACATGTCCGTAACAAGAGCAGGTCCTGTCGTAAGAGACCTTCTAGTTATCTAGACAATACAGGAATGAATATACAAAGGAGACCAATGAAAAAGTTAAAAAATTTGACTATGGTCATATAACAGGTCCATAGCAGAAAGCGTAAGTGCATTCAGATCTGCAAAATCCTAGTCAGAATCCCCAAGCCAGTGCTTTGATAATGTGGAGAACAGGTCGATACAAGTGCCTGGTGTCAGGAATTCTTCAGTGATCCTTAATTCAGGGGAAAAAAATAATTATTTCTCCAGTGCTAGGAGGATTTAACTTCTAAGGCTGAAGGAAGCGGGTTGAAAAAGCCTCCTATCTAGTGTTAATCTCTGTCTTCTTGTGCACAACTTTTGGTCTTTACTTGCCATGTCAGTCTCACTGTGCAGCCTTACTGAAATCAGAACAGTGGTTTGTTCTATGTTTCAATCTCTCAAAGAAATTTCTGTAGGGCTGGCTAAGCCTGCAATTTGTTTCATGATTGTTTGTTCTTGTGTTTTGATGTCAGCTGTGAACCACTTCACAGCATCTGACTAAGCTTTATAACTGCTGTGTCTAGTGTCTGTTGGGTTGCCCATTTTCTCTTATCCCATTGCATCAAGAACAGGTTAACGGTTGCTCCTGAAGGAGCCAAAGCTGCCTTTTTTTCTGTGGTTATTGATGAAGAAAAACTTGCTTGTTAAGAGGCATTCATAACTGGACAGAGAAGCCTTTATCTAGGATTTAATGCTATTTGTTTTCTCTCCGAGTACTTGTATCACTCTTGAGTTCCATGTCTTAGGGCCTGTACTTTCCTATGTTCTTTTCTTATTGCTGCCGTGCCTAGAGGAATTACAGTTTTATCAATATGAATCATACTTATGTGCAAGCTTCTCCTGATGACGAGTTTTGATCATGCTATAACTTGAGTGAGCATTCGCTCAGACAAAAGCAATTATCAGAGTAGCTGTTGCTCACAAATGTTTATTCCTAGCCCTGATTTATTCACTATTGGTGGAGCCTTAGCAAGAACCTCAGAGGAATAAACATTTCTAGGTCCCTTGTATGCATGACCTGTTCCTTTCAAGACTTGCAAATCAAATGAGTTGGAACATGACCACAAATTGGAACAGCAGCAGAGTGTGGATGGTGCTGGCCTTTGTTGAAAGAGTAAGCAAAAACCCCATAACAGATCAACCCCATCTCTGCTCCATTTTCATAGGTTGGCATGCAACCAGCCTCAAGGTAGCTTTACTGCCTTGCTAACTATGCCACTGGACTGAAAAACAGAGTATAACCATATGTTAAGAAGCCTTTTTTTTTTTTCCCCCTCTATTCTGTGTTATTCAGCACCAAATAAATCTGACAAAATCTCCCAGTCTTTGGCTCTAATGCATCTCCATCCCAGGGGAGGAATCAGCAAAGCACAGGGGGTTTCTTTTCCAATACACTCCAGTCTATCTGTAACTCTATGTGCTTGGTAACTTGGTGACAAAGAGGTATCACAAGTAAGGAACATGCTTACGTTAGGTATATCTATTGCTTTCATATTGCAGAATTAATTTAGGGCACACTCTTTCATGGGTTTCTCCCTCCTATAGACAGGGAGGAAGAAGAGGTGTATTTTACTCTTTGGAAAGCAAAGGACACTATAGAATAAGATAACTGACTTCTCCCCAAATGCAGAGAAAGAGTACAGTTTAAGAGAAAGGGAAGGAAAGTTAGCCAGGGCATAGTCATCTGGTGGTCAGAGCATTTAGCCAAGCAGTGGTTTGGCATCCCTGTGCCTCACAGGCAGGCAAAAAGAAAGCAAACTTCTCAGTAACCCAAGTTGAGCATCACTTTCATGCCTTTCTGCTGTGCCACTCTACACAAGTGACGCATGAAGGGGGTTGAACAGAGACCCCTTGGCAGGGAAGATGGCTGTATGCTTTGAGTTTGCACCCAGCAATACATGCCTGTGTTACCCAGTGAACCTTTAATTCCTTCCACAGATCCATTCTGCATTAGTTTCCTGCTACAGATTTAAAGGAAAAGTAACAAGTAACACTACTGCCAGAATAAAAACAATAAACTACAGAAAAGAAAAAAAAATCCACAAGAAAGAGTAATAAACACATGCTCAATTGAGAAATGCAGCTTGTCAATAGTGGCTTGTACACTCATACAAAACCCTCTGGCCAGTCTGATTTATCAGCAGAGCTACAGCCCCCCTTTCAGATAGCATCCTTGATTTTGAAAGGGGATCCTTCATTCAAAACCTCTTTTACAGGCCTGTTCTCAAAACAAGACAACTTCACATATGCCTGCCAGCCACAGGGCTATAAAATAACCTGGTGTGACTGTCCATCACCAGGCTTAACACTCAACATGTCAGGTCAGATCTAGTGGAAAGTACTTTGATTTTTTCTTTAATTCTTTTCTTTTAAGGAAAGGCTCACGTTGTATGGTAGGTTTAAAAATGAAGCTGAGAATTAATGTGTAGAAACAAGAGCCGGGTGTTCCAGCTTGCAATAAAGCAGTTTCTAAAAAGAGAAACTCTTCAGAATACTTGAGCTAACTTTGAAGTCAACTGGTCCTGAGATGATCCAGACGGATTTTGATCTGGACCTTTACTGTATTGTTTGGATTGTCTAAATACAGAGCAAACAAGAATGCATTCAGTGCCATGGTTAGATCATGATGGGGCTGAGACATCGTATTTATATTAATTGTGATTGCTCTGTGGACTCGCACCAAAACAAATCTTTCCATGGAGAAGGTGCATTTTACGGCAAAAGTTTCCCCATCTGGAAGGCTGGGGAAGTTGTTTGACTGCTAACTATGGTTTAGAGTAGTTTTGTCAGTTTGTCTGTGCTCTGCATTAGTGCATCTATGGTGATACACAGGCAAAAATCTACCTGTGCAGGATTTACAGGTAAGAAATCCTTATCAGCCTCAAACTGTGCAAATTAGAGGGCCCTTTCTGGCCTCAATTCATGCATTGACTAGTGGCATTTTTGCAGGATACTGACTCAGTATCCAGAGATGACAGACCACAAACACACACCTCTGCTTAACAAAAGCCCAGATTTAAAGAGGGCAAGGCAAAAACAGAAGAAAAAATGCCTCTCTCTGTTGATGCCTCAGCTATGCTATTTCCAATCCAGGCACAGTACTGGGATAACTAGTTTAAATACTTCTTCCCTGGCTTCATTACTGCATCTGGTTATTGCCATCTGATAATTAGCACAGCTCTCCCAGGCTGGTGACACAGGGGTGTTCCCTCATTCAGGGCCTGGGTTCCCAGAGCATTAAGACATGATGATGCTTGTATTGCTGCCTTGCAAAAAAATGAGTTGTGTGGTGATGCAATCTCACTTCTCTAGGTCCCTCATAGCACAAGGGCTAGGCTCAACAGTGGATGTTTAGATATACAGTCTGAACTTTCACTGAGTCCTGTTAACTTCCCTAATTAACTTAGAACCTAATAAAGGGTCCTGTCAGCTCAAAGCTGGTCAGCACCAGCATTTCTCAAATTGCGGTAGCCAAACCTTACAGATCTAATCCTGCAGTTCCTAGATCATCTTAACTGTAATTTTATTTCTGGAATGTAGGGACTCCCTGAACAGTGGGTAGAATTGCTCTATTATCTCAGCTTCTCACAGGACCTTCTGAACCTAGATCCTCACTCAAGAGATTTTTTGGGAAGTTCATCACATGACCAATTCAAAGATCCTTGACCGTAGAAAAATATGAAAATATCAAGGAAGCTGCAGGGGGTAGTTTCTTCATGTGGAAAAAGTTGAAGAGAGTCTCTACCATCTAAAACCACCCTACTGAAAATGTAATGCGGGATTTTTGTGCATAGCTAAAGCAATCTTCGAGATTGCTCCAAATTGAACAAGGCTTAAAGACATCACAAAATGATCTTTACTCCTCTGTCTTTAGAGTACTGTCTGGTCCTATCAGCATTTCCACTGCTATTCTAGAGTCTCCCTCTTTTTATTATTATTTATACTTTGACAAGAATAGTTTTAGTGACTGCATTTTCATGCAGTGATATGCCTCCCTCCATCTCCTTTGTTGGTGTCTAAGCTGTTTCCTCTTGCTCTCCATATGGGTGCTTTAACCCAAGTCGAACCTGGATGACTGTAGTATTTGCATTCTGGCTATTGAAACTGTCTCTAATTTTGATTTGCAAATCATAATTCTCATTCTAAATTGTAGTGTGGGGCTGCTCTTAAGTAGCTGTCACATCCCATCCCAGCAGCACTCAAATGGCCTTTCGAGGTGAAGGGATATTATAACTTCAACATGCTGTTAGGAGTTAGCTACCACTTTTGAACAAGTAGTGGTTTGGCAAATCCCTTCAAGATCAATCCTAATTAAAAAGTATCATAGAAATTAATGTTATCACTGACATCCAGTGAGCTGAGTTACCTGGATGTAGCCCTATAATCCATGAAAACAACTTATTTTATAGTGTCATTTCTCCAGTTAGTTATTGGGGTGATATCAGGACCTGAAGTGCTTTAAACTTACTGCATTTCTGTGCTGTGCAAAGATAATTGCATATCTTTGTCTTGACATAGGGGACATCTCAGTGCACATGAAAATAGAGGAAAGCATATATTCCTCCAAGTCACTGTCTGTAAACATGCAAACTATACGATGAAGTTCATGTCTTGCTTTGCTGTTCAGCAGTAAAGCAAATTCTCCCATTTTGTTAACTGTGTGGCTAACGTTAGCATAGGATTTTCTCCTCTAGTCTGACTTTTCTTCTTCTTCCCTTCTTTGTGTGTGAGATAACCCTGGGAAGTTGATGGGCTGACTCCTCTACTGCAAAATCCATCAAATGTCTGCTTCGAAGCCCTGAAGAATATGAGTTTAAGTTCATGACTGCATGCAGTTGGCTACTAATAGGCTGTCAGGGTGTAAGGATACTGCTTTAGAGGACGAGTGCAGTCCTAGCTCACAAAAAGCATAGTCAATAACAACAGTTTGAAGATGCAGCTGTTATGGCATTGAGATACTTTGAACTACATTTACCCTTTTTTGTCTCCCTCCTTCCTTCTTTTTTTTCCCCCATAAGGTAATAAAATAACTGTCATTTTTTCCCCTCTATAGAGTTTTTCTAAATTGGAACAGCTACAATCAATGTCCCTTAGATGCAGTTGTGGTAGATTCAAGCTCAAGACAATATTCAGACCCAACAGTGACTGGTGCCAAGACAAGAACCCGGATGGGCTGATTTTCTGAGCTGAGTGACAATTTGTTGCTTGCTCTTCATGAGATGTCTTTTTCCCTTCTTGACTACAGGACTGAGCTTTTAGACTTCCACCATGGGAGGAAGGGAACTTATCAAGAGAGAAAAACTATGTTTTCAAGATGTATTGTGTTCCTAAATGCATGATTAAGCAGTGGGAACTATATCTTGTTATTTCACATCAGGGATACCTCAGTTTGTTAGCTGCAAGTGGATTTGTCCACCCCTCATCCCCCCTACCTCTGAAAGTCAGCCTAAATATGAGTGTTTTTGTGTAATATAGCTGTTTGATAAAAGTTCCTACAAGAAACAGTGGGTTTTCAAAACCTTTCTAAAGCCGCATATATACAGATAATATTTTGTCTAACATGTAATTCCTCAATAGCTCTAGGGATAAGCACTGTGTAGCCAGATTGCCTGTAGTTACAGTTGTGCTGTAACCAAGCTATATACACATGAAACACAAATATCTTGAACTACATAAACAAAAGCTTTGTCGTGATCTGTCGGACAGAGATATGGTGAACATGAGGGACCAAGGGAGGAATTGCCAGAATTAACAGCCCAAGACAATACCAATCAGTGAGGTCCGGGTCTGATATTGAGACATAGCAAGCACACCAGCCAGCAAGTTGCACCACTGAAGGGCTGTCGGAGCCTTCATGGGTTGCACTTCTGGGAGCCATCTTGCATGCAACTGTCTAGCCCACACTTCTCCAGGAAGCCAGTGCAAAACAAAATGCAAATGAATCCCAATGAAGTTGCTGATCTAAGCCAAGCACGGTTGACTACATGTCCTCCCTTTTTTTTTTTCCAAGCATTTTCCAGCTTCATCATAACTTGAAAGCTCTCAATTCAGAGCAAATTAATCCACAATCCTGTCTAAACAGAATTCCTGCCAGAGGCATCGTCCTCTTGTTGCAACACTCGTCAAACGTCATTCCATAATTACATGAAAACTGTTATTGCTGCACAGGCACACCCTGGGTTGGGCCCTTCACTGCATACACAGCTGAATTTTGAAACAGGCCTCTTCTCCCTCCAGCTAGTGACTCTAATGTGATTAAAAGCAGCACCACGGCAGTAGCCTGGTAAGTGGGTGCTTCTGTCTTTGCTGAGGGAGCTCAATCTCTTGACCCAGCCAGAAGCTCTCGGATCTTGTTCAGTGTCAGCACATGATCTCCATTCAAGCAGTGCCAGGAACCAAAGCCTCCCAGCTATTATTGTTCAGGGCCAAATACCTAAGTGGAAGCACAACATGTCTTTGAAGTAGACCACCCTCAGCCCCACTTCATGAGTCTCCCCTCTTCTCATAGGCTGAGCTCTCGCTGCAGAAAGAACAACTGCAGCTCAAGATCATCGAAGTAGAAGATGAAATGGAAAAGTGGCAGAAGGAGAGGGACCGTATTAAGGTGAGTGTGGGGTATTTTCAGGTTCACTTCTGTCTCCTCTAATTGCTTCTTTCTTTCCCACTGCCTTTCCTGTCCCCCTTTTCCATGGTTCCATTGGCATATCCAGCTCTTACACAATCCCTTACTTGCCCATTCTACCTTGTCACTCTCATGAAAACATTGCTGCCAAAACTTGGAAAAAGCAACTCCTACTGAAATCATCTTGCAACATAGCCTGTAGGAGCCCAAGAAGAGACAACACAACCTTGTTACAAAATGGCCCAAGATTCCTCCCTTCTTTGGGTTACAGTAGTTCCTCAGCCACCTAGTTTCCAGGTGGATCTGGAAACAAAGAGGTGTACTGCTTTTTCTCCTGCTAGTACACATATAAAGATAAATTCCAGGGGACTCTGAATTGCCCAGAGTGAAGACAGTAGAAGTAGGTGCAGTTATATCAACAAATGTATTGTTTATGATGGAAAAGCTTATTTCCTTAGTGATATAGAGCTCCTCTAAAATCCTTTCACCACACCAAATGGTAGAACATAATAATGGTGTTATTTTTTTCATTCGTACCCTAACAGAATAGAGCAGTGAAAACACTATTTAGAGACATACATAAAATTTGCATAGTATTAATAGGCCAAGCCATTGTTCTTCCTTTTATGTGGTGCACACCCATTGGCTTCCCAGTTCTGCTTTACTTCTGCTCTATTATTACTATGATTAATGAAAAATTGGCTAGAAAACTTCACTTTCAATAGAGAATCATAGAATCCTTAGGGTTGGAATGGACCTTTAGAGATCATCTAGTCCAACCCCCTGCACACACAGGGTCACCTACAGCACATGGCACAGGGCTGCGTCCAAGCGGGTTTTTGAAGATCTCCAGAGAAGGAGACTCCACAACCTCTCTGGGCAGCCTGTTCCAGGACTCTGTCACCCTCACTGATAAGAAATTTTCCCTTAAGTTCCTGTGGTCCTGACGCACCTTTTGGCGCTTCAGTTTGTGGTCATTTCCTCTACTTCTATCAGTGGCCACCGCTGAAAAGAGGCTGGCCCCATCCTCCTCACTCCCTCCCTCCCTTGAAGTATTTGTACTTGTATTTGAGCATTTCTCCTCTTTGCATAACATTTCTGGTGCTGAGTCCCACAAACCTTGTGTCTCCATGCTCATGGTCTAAGCGGTGAGGATATCTGGACCTATCCCTCTCTGAATCCTTTCTATTAGCAAGTGACTGTCTGGGAAGTCTTGCATTTTATTTCATCTGCCATCTCCTGCACCTGTTCTGTTCCCTCTCCTTTCCTCTCCTCCTTCTCCAGAACTATACCACTAATGAGAAAGCCACCGTGGACCAGCATTTCAAAGAACTGATCCGTGACCTTGAGAGGCAGAGGGATGAAGTGAAGGCTGCTCTGGACCAGAGGGAAAAGATAGCATCAGAGAACATCAAAGAAATTGTGGATGAGCTGGAAGAGAGAGCAAAGCTGTTGCGGGAAGACAAGGAGAACAGGGAACAGATCCATCAGATCAGTGACTCTGTACTCTTCCTGCAGGTAATCAACACCTCATCTTCCTTTCCTTCTAAGAAAAGGATTCATTCCAATGAGTTTAAGAAGCATTAATCCCCTCCAATTCAAGGTGCATGGATGTCAGGAGCTGACTCCTATACTTGAAGCCATGTCTGCTCTACTAGCTGAAGAAAGATCTTGCCAAAACCTGATAATTCTTTCCTTTCGCCTATATCTCATAAGCAGGGCATTTGACTGCCCTCTCCATGTTCAATCTCCTGCTTTGCACTTCATATTATTTGGAGCCTAATAAGCTCTTAATTTCCTCCCTAACCTCTGTTCCTTTCTTGTTGGCAGGAGTTTGGGGCTTTGATGCGGAATTATGTCCCTCCCCCCTCCCTCCCAACATACAGTGTGCTGCTTGAGGGGGAGAGCATGAGCCCGTCCATGGGGCTCCTCAGAGATGACCTGCTCAATGTCTGCATGAGGCATGTGGAGAAGATCTGCAAGGCAGACCTGGGCCGCAACTTCATAGAAAGGAACCACATGGAGAACGGTACAGTGCCCAAGATGCGCCCCTTCCCTCCCTCCCTCCCTAGGCAGGGCCCAGTTCAGAGTCAAGGGAGACAAGGTATGATCAGTGTACTTCCACAGAGGAAAAAGAAAGGATCCAAGCAAACTTGGAGAAATACTGTCTGTACCTGAATCCACTCTGGAATATCAGAACTATCCTAGCAGACCTACATGGTCATGGAGCTGGTTCAACTGCTAGAGATTTAAAGTACATCATATGAATGGGATGGAGGAATCCAAGCTCTCTCCACTTCCTGCAAGTGCTGTTTTTGCTTTCCAGCTTTAGTGTTTAGTTGCTTCAGTTGTCTCCCACTTGGGATTTACAGAGCAACACTCTTCTATGGGGTTGAGAACTGTTACCTTTCCCTCCTGCAAGAGGCCAGCAATGACACCTTGTCTTGTGCTGGGCTCTTTAACCCCCACAAACACAATGGTTTCCATGTGCAAGACTGCACAGATACCTGGACAGTTTAGGAGCTCACTAGATAAATGGATAAGGCAGGATTTTGTGAAAAACTGGATTGTGCTGAGAACAGCTTCGGTGGCAGAAATGTGAATGTAGCTGCCTTAGTCTGGCAATTTAGAAATCCTGGATTTAGGCTATTTGTACAGCTCTGTTAGCATGTACTGATTTGACATGCCGTTTTATAACAGCCTATTTCAGCCACTGACTGCCTGTCTGGAACATAAAATATTCTGCAAGCATATGCCATTGAAAATCTAATGACAGATTTTCTAAGTAAAGAGCTCCTTATATTAAGCTTCAGCTTGAACAGACAATTCTTCCTGATCATACTTCTCTACCTGATTTGACTCCTGCCTGCCAGGACCAGAGTGCTCATGGAACATGCAGTGCCAAGTGATCCTTGCGTTTCAGTGTGTTTTAAAGGAAGAGTAATATTTCTTGTGCAAATAGAAAAGGCAGAATCACTACTGCCACAATCTAAGTCTTTGCATCCACTTTCCTTTTGGGTCTCCCAGTTAGTGTTCTAAGAGGAACTTCTGTGTTGCATAAAGCTCGCACCATAGCTATGAAGGACACAGTACTGGAACAGGACTCAGGTTTATTCCCCAGCTTTTCCACAGTCAGTCTTTGAAGCTTTGGGCACTAGAGCAATAAAGGTCAAGAAGCAGGGTAGATAATGCAAGAATAGATTGCACCCTGCTGTCTCAGGAGGGATGTATAACTTGACAAGATGCAGGAGCACTCTCAAGTCCACAGTTTGTGTAACACCTGACCAACTCTTCTTCTCTATGCAACATCACAACCATTTCCTTCAGTTTCACAGTGCTCATTATACATGCCTGTGATGTTACTAAGCTACCTTTTTCCTGGGTAACAGCCATGCAAATCTCTCTGACCTCCTTCAAAGAAATACAGATGTTTTAAAAAGAAGATAACAGGAAAGGGAGAAACAACCAGGAAAAAAAAAAAAGAACAAAAAGCATACTGCAGAATAAATGCACAGAGGCTAAGACAGCATGGAATTAGTTACTGGACAAGGAATGTTTTAAGAGCTTCATTTTGTGTCAGCCTTTCTGACATTCCCAATTGAGAGCAATAAGAAAGAACATGGCAATAAGAAGGGACCAGACTGCATTTGTATCTGTAACAAGAAACACAAGTATTTACCAAGTGCTGCTGCCTCCTGTGTTACACAGAGATAGAACAAGTTCCTGCCCCTAAGGAGTCTGCAAGCAGTTCATTAACATTGATCCAGCACCATCATTCTACTTAGACTTCAATTAGACAGACAAGACGCTTCTAGTTCAGAGGCCCAAGCTTTTGGAAAAGTGGCAAATCTCGAAGGACTCAGGACACAAATTGAACCAGATTTTAAAGCTCTGCCATGTCCTTAAAGTAGTGCCAGCAATTGAACATTATTTTTCTTCCAGCCTTTACCACTCTAATATATGTGGTCAGACTTTCAGACTCACTCAATGCTTTATGTGTCAAGTCTGCTGAGAAATTAGGCTGTAACTCAATACCAGTATATGAGGGACAGCTCTCATTCAAAAATCACTTTTCTGCATTTTATTTTCTCCTTTGTTCACCTGGACATTTGAAACATTTCCAAACACTAGATGACATAAAGCCAAAGGGATTTCAGATGCCTGACGACTCGCAGCACTTCTGAAATAAAGATGAGTTGCAGGAAAATGCTTTTTAGTCAAGTTCCTATGACTTGGGGAGCTACCTTCCATCAGTGGAGCTGGTTTTGCCAACCTGGAAGCAAATACATTTTACTAGGCAATGTGTAGAGCCTGAGATATGCACATTCTCGGTTATGGCAGCTCTGGGTGATGACAGAACTCCATCTTCATCCTTTTTAGATAGGCTTCCCTCCAAGATACTGATGCTAAATATCCTCAAAGTGCATGCAAACAGTGGGATTCAAGTGTCTAAACATTTCTGAGAAGGGGAACACTTTATTATTGCATGAGACCTGAGTACTTTCAGGAACTTTACTAGGTATTTAATGGTCACAGCTTGGAGTCTACCTACTGAGAAGAACAGTGGCATCCACTCAGTTAGGCAATGTTATTTAAGGTGAGTCTCAGAAACTTCAGACCTCTCCGTTTTTCAAACCACATTTACACTTGAAAGACAGCACTCTGCATCTAGTGACTGCAAGGAAATAACTCCACAATTACCTAATGGATTTAATTAACTCAGACTCCCCCTTAGTCACTGGAACAAATTCATTTGCAATCGGCTTGATCTTCTAGTGTAAAAAATTTCCCAGGGAGAAATATTACATTAATAGAATGAAACCTGCTTAATAGCAGACTGCAAAGGGATTCCGCTTTCTTTTAGTTGTCAAAAGAGCTAGTTGCTTAATGGTGTGGCAAGGAGGCAAATAATCAGAGGACATCCAAGCAATTTTAATAGCACAGAAGTAAAATAGAGAAATAACATAAAAGTTTATTCATGGACCTAAGAATCAAACAATGGTACTATCCAAACATAGGGACCAAATTTACACTTCTCCACCCTACCATTCCAGACAGCAACATAAGGTTCGTGCAAAACTTAAAAGAAAGTATTTTATGAGCAACTAACAGGACTGCTTTCCTGTAGACTGGTCTCAAGAAAAACAAAACGAGGAGCCTGTAAAGCCTGGAATATGTGTCATTGATTTTGAACAAAGCTTGAACCAAAGGCCCAGAAAGCTGCAACTGTTTGCAACTCAGGTTTAGTATCTTTCTTTAAAAATTGAACAAACTAACTTGTTGAGCTATCCCAACACTCTGATTTTCTTGAGCTTCATAACACTTGCAGTTTAAGATCTGCTGGTTCAAAGACGGGTCTGTGCACACGTTAAATGCAGAAAAGAAGCCAAACCCACACCACTGCTTTTGAAGTGGATTCAGGGTTCCATTTTTAGCCACATAGTAGTTTTGGCAGGAAAATGTGTTAACTGCCAAGTCTCCCTATGGATTTTCAGTAGATAGTGTATGGAATGGGGGTGGTTTGACTACCTTGTTAGCTGTCTGCTGTACTATTTCCTCAGCTGGTTGAGATAAGTGAATAGCTCAAAACATGTTAACTCTGGGGGTATCAACTACAGCAGAGTTAAAAATAGAAGCAATAGGAAGCATCTCAGGAACCCAGCATTTGCTAATTGTGGATACAAGTCACTGCACGTAACACATGGCAACTAATAGAGGTAGCACAGTAAACATCAGCTTCTATGAGACAATCTGACCAAGTCCCTCTATATGGGCTCATTAAATCAGTACAAAGGGTACATTTCTTGTGGCCGCTAGAGCCCAACCACTGACTTCTAACCCTGAGCTGCAAGGAGGACCTGGAATGATGGCTCTGGAGAACAAATTAGAGATTTACAGAACTGAATGCAAATATTTTTGCATCACCTCCAATGGCTTGTGGATCCACTACTTTATTTCAGTGTAACCTTTCTCTAGGTCTATGTGCCCAGGGGAGCTTTGGTTTTTTTTCCACAGGTTGAATCTCTGGGCAGCTACAGCACAATTCTATCTTGATTCCTACAGAGAAATTACAAAAAAATACAGGAACCATGATCTCTCCTTCAATACCTGAGCAAGCAATATCAGTCTGTTATTCCCTTTTGCCAGCCCCATTCTTCTCAAGGCTCCTAAGCTCAGTCTCTTCCACTGCAACCTCCAGTTCATGCTCTGCTCTGCTCCTGCAGGTGACCACCGGTTCATGATGAACAATTATGAGTGGAACCAGCCTGACAACTTGAAGAGATTTTCTATGTTCCTGTCTCCCAAAGGTACGGCAGCCTAATGGTGGTCATGTTCCTCCAAACATGGCATAGGAAACAAAGTTCACCAAAGCTTTGTCCCACAGTTTTTTTTTCCTCACCTTTTTCACACTGTCCCCCTGGACCAGACCAAAACTAGTCCATTTGCAGTTGTTTGTGCTTGATCTTCAGCCTATAAACTTGCAAAGAGATTTTGCTTTTTCACGTCTAAAAACACTTGTTCTTAACTGTGTGTATAACTAGAACATAACTGGAGCAACTGAACTTTTCCAGGACTAAAGCTTGTGAAAATAGAAATGCTTTAACATGTGTTATCAAGTTGAAGTAATTGTTATTCTCCAACAGAAGCTTACCTCACTGTGCTATCAAGGGTGAAAGCCCCACATTAGGATTTTACTTTCACCAGATAATGTATTTTTCCCTGCATGAGAAAGTAGTGAGGGATGCATCCTAGAAAAGCAGGAGTGTGGACTCCTGGGTTCCTTTCTGAGCTCTGATGCCAGTAACAAGAGCACTTGTGATTTGCTTATGGTCCAATTGCTACATGAACACTGCAGGATGAGCCTTCGGCTGTTTTCAACCCATTTAGCTGTAAAACGGCAGTTGCTTTCTATTTCTAAGCAAGTGACAAGGCCTCCAAAGAAAGAAGCACAGAGTAACAAAGGCCCAGGTACCGCACTACCTGTATAATCCTAAGAAACGACAAGGAACACAAAACACGTAAGCAAATCTCCCCTGCTTCCTAGGTTTGCCAGGTGTTTGCAGCTGCCGTTCTGCAGAGGCAGATGGTGGGCAGGGTGAGGGGACATGCCTGCTGCCGGCAATTAGCAGCGACACTCCCCAAAGGGCTTATCTGAAGTGCGATACTGGCCGCTCTGTGGGTGGGTTTCAGTCTGGGGACGACCCCGATGCCCACACTGGGCCTTTTGTCTGCATTTCCCCACTGCATTCACGACACATTCTCATACCCTCAGTTATCAGCCCCTGCCTGGAGCAGTCTCCAGGGCATAGGGCATGTTTGGAGCTCAGCGTCAGCAGGGCTTTAACACGGGTATTTCTTGCTGGTCCACCATGACAAGGAACAGCCTCTTAATCAGGGACTGCACAGGGGCATTTACATGTAATGGAGCTGTATCCAAACACTGCCCAGATGGTGAGGGTGGCTGCAGGGATATACAGGCTCTGTGCTGTTGGAGAAGCACATGTTCTGCTAAACAGCACTGCTGATTCTAGGGAAGCCACAAGTCAAGCCCTGCATCCCAAAATATTTGCAGCCCGGAAGGGTGTTTGAAATTTGGTTCCAAATAATACGGGCTGAACTGATCTCTGCCCAAAACATGGGGTGCTTCAGGGCCAGGTGTAAATGGCACAGAAAGCCCTTGAAAGGGTGCATGTGTATGTATGCCTGTATATGTGTGTGCAGGCACTATGCGGGGACTGTAGTGGGAGTCCCATGTGACTGAGCAGCTCGTGGCTCTGGAATGCAGACACGACTTCCCTGGGCAGCCAAGGACTGCCTTCCCTGAATCACTGGGTTTTCCTGTATGGAAAATCCACTACGGAAATCTGGAACAGGGAATCCCTGGTCCTGTCTGGGAGTAGACATCCAGAGCTCCTGAGGGAGCTGCCAAGAGATACAGGGGATTCAACGGCAACTGTGGGATAACAGGGTTTATTAATTAAAACTCCGTATTGGAGCCAGCTACAGGTGTTTGTGAATGCTGTATGCTGGCTTTTAACTCAGTGGTCCATTGCTTCCTGCAACAAGCTTTTAGAAATACAGACACTGGGGGAGTGGTTGTTCCACCTACACATCTACATGCTCCAGACAGCAAAGATTTCTTTCCAAAGCTACTTATTCCAAATTTACAATCAATCCAGCTTCTTTGTCCAAAAAGGCTAAATACATGGTTACACACACAGTCCCTGCTGAAATGAGGATTGAACAGTGCTGCACTCTCCACCAGGGTGAGGGTTCAAGAATGATTCCTTATAGAAATGTTTTGATGGAAAGGAACCAGCTGCTGAAGCCACATTGATTGACTTTGAGAACAGAATGAGTCAGCAAGCAAAAGAGGAGACCTGGCCCACTTAGCTTGCATGCTGGATGATACAGGACTATCAATGAAATAATGCAATACACCTATTATCACCCTTTAGAGCTTTCTGTGCTCTATCAGTGAGTCAAGCAGCAGTCCAGCATTGCTTCTGATTGCATCTTTCCTAAGTAATTTCACATGACAGAAAAAGAGGACTCCTACAGTATGTCATGCACACATATAAATTCTGAACACAGAGTCCTTGCATATCTCAGGATAGTTTTGCTCCATGACCTTGTTTTTGCCAGGCTGGATCACAGCAAATTATGCCTCAAGATACAGCAGCAAGTCTGCTGGCTGCATAGTGCAATGCTACCAGGTTCCATGTAGTGGACAGTGCTCATTGCAGTGGCCCATACTAAGATGTTGCCTGCATCTGAGCTAGCACTCTAGGTTTTTAAGCCCTGCCTAAATTCAAGGAGTCTTCCGCTTTTCCCCTAAAAGACAATAACACAGAATATATGGCTGCAGGAATGGCATAATGAGGCACAAGGGAGACATAAAAGATGTCAAATGCTGCCTAACAGTGAAAGGAGCAATCTGTTCAACTGCTTGACACTCCTCTCTGTTCTCTTTGACTGAGCTGTCTCCTACTGATATTGCAAACATTTTGTCCAAAGCCAGGAAGAGGTTGGAAAGATCATATCATGCATTTGCAAGCCCTTGGATAGGAATAGAGTGAACCCAGCACAAACAGATAGAGGGAACAACACTACTTAAATAGAAAAGTAGTCCACAGGATGGCAGCAAAACAATTTCAAGTATTCATCTCTTTCCCACTCTTCTGAAAACTGCATGCCTCACAAAAGGGGACCAACAGCAGTAGTCGTCATCACAGCGTGATGTCCCAGGGAAACCCTGGAGCACATGCCTGTCAGAGTGGCTGAGACAATGCGTGTATGAGCAAGAAATGTTCCCCTATTTGTCTCTGTGCTTTAAATCCAAGGCTCTGCCTGCAGGTCTCTTCACAAAGTAGTCATGTTGAGTAGACAAGCTTGAGTTGGCAATTTAATGTAGCTAAAGACAGCTCTGTGGCAGTGAGAGAGTTTTGTTCCCTACGTGATGGAAAACCTATTCAACATCTTCTGGAACTCACAGAAAGAAGAATGGAGTTTCCTCAACTCCCTGGACCAGATTCCTGGGTCTGGGCTGCTTCCAAATTGGTGGGGATTGTTTAATAGAGCAATGCCAGGCACAGGCCTTAGAGCCAGCTCATCAGGAGCCAATTGCTGAACTGGATGCTCTTGTTTTACAGCCAGTTTCAACCCACGATCATGGGAATTTTCCTCCTTCCAAGCGACTGAGGAAACACTTGGTACCGGTAATTCTGCCTTCAGTTTGAAAGGATCTAACGCCCAGTGCCACAGCTTTCTAGCTGGCTAACCAACCTTTTCTGCTTCCCCTCTCAGCTGTCCTGTCACCTGTCAGTCACTGTCTCAGTGTTTGAAGCATCTCTTAGCTGGATTATCAGCATCAGTGTATACACCAAAGCCAGGGTCTTGATGTGCTGCATATACAGGTGACTAGACTATCCCTGGTCACCCTTGTTCAGGCAGTGAAAGAAGATGTAAAGCACAGACAACTGCCAGTTTGTATATGTACTGAGATAGCTAAATAACAGGAATTCCTACATGAACATGTCCCAAGAGATTCATGGAAGCACTGGTAGAGTCAGAAGTAGACTCCAAAATCACCCCAGTCAGAAACATAAGGCCGCTTTTCTTCTTGCATACACCTTTTGTTCATTTTGTAAGCTTGCTAGCATTTGGCCTGCCTATGTTCACTATCTGTCCAGCAGCTAGCATTATGGGGAAGAGGGTTTCATAGCAGCAGTCAAGAGAACCAGCATGAGTGAACCATTCCTTTTTCCCTAGTTCTCTACCTTCCTTTCTCTTGTCCACCTTGTTTCGTCTGCTCCCTTCATGCTGAGAGGATCCTGCCTTTGCTTTTATTCAGAAGCAGACTACAAGCATCCTTGGCCTCTCTACCAGGGGGTACTCTCCTGACTCACAACCACATCTAAGCAATTCCTGCTCTTCATGCCACAGGCAGGGCTGTCTCCTCATTGCTTCTGCCCTTAGATTCATTTTGGCAGCCAGGGCCTGACCCCAAGGAGGTCAGGAGGGAAAGCCTTGCTCTAATTTCACTGGGCTTCGAATAAGGTCACAACTGCTTGGAGGCAAGGGAATATGGGTGATTGTTTAGGGTTACCTCGTTATTCCTGTTTCTAGAGATGCAATTTACCTGTGAGGAAGCTGCTCTTCATCAGTCACACCTGCACACGGGGTCTCATCAGAGAAAGGCTCCTCCCTGCCTGCCTGGAGCACAGGGATTTATTCACACTCACTCACTCCTCACATAACCACTACTAGGATCTGCCTTTTCTCAGCAAAAGTAAGAGTACAAATCTATTAGTTCCAATTTTCCCCTATAAACTGGTTGCAAGTAGTTTTACAGGGTGTGCTGTGAAATGCTTAAGTTTCCCCACTGCAGCACACAACACTGGAATAACACCACCTCTTCTGTCTTCCAGTAGGCAATGGTACTAAGCTGCCTTTTCAGTTCTCTTCGATGGGACAGAACCAGCCTGGTGACTTCAGCAAACAGTCTGATGGGAGCCTCTTCACTAAGACCGGTACTAGGCATTTCATTTTTCCCCCCTTCCTTCTACCTTTTTCTTAGGTGATATGTTATTTAATCCTGTTCTTCCCACTCTCTGGAGGAGGCCTGGGGCAACCTCACACATGTGCCTTATCACCTGTCTTGGCTATCCACCTTTTACTTATGTGCTCCTCTTCAGACAGAAAATGCAACTTACTCTGCTGAACCAGGACAATAAAACTTTGCTAGAGAAAGTAGTTATGTTTATCTAGTGAATAGCTGAATATTTTTTTTAGTTTTGTTTTTACTAGGCAGAGATAAGAGCTTAGGGACTAGGAAGAAAAAGATAATAGGAAATGATATCCAGGGTCTTTTTTAGCCCTCTAACTTGATCTT
Source organism: Rhynchotus rufescens (assembly GCA_032273925.1). Taxonomy (NCBI): domain Eukaryota; kingdom Metazoa; phylum Chordata; class Aves; order Tinamiformes; family Tinamidae; genus Rhynchotus; species Rhynchotus rufescens. The sequence goes on along the minus strand of JAVCKT010026937.1, from coordinate 46,305 downwards.
TTTTAAAAACAGTTATCATCCTAAGAGAATAATAGTCACTGAGCAAAACTCTTAACAAATATATATGGCCTTTATCTTAACTAGCATTCCCTGTCCTGTCTCATAATCCTCTTTACTTACTACTTCAAGGGCACCCAAGGTGGAATCTGAGGGAATCGCCTCCTGCTGAGCAGCCAGGCCTGATGAATTTGGAAACAGGAGACAGCCAGCAAAGCCCATTGTCTGATAGTGCTGCAGGTGGTTGTGATACAGCAGAAATGGCTACAATTCAGTATTAAGCAAGGCAGTATTAGCTACGTGATGCTTCTAGTCCTGCTATTTCTCTTGATGCTTGCAAAGCCGGACATGGATGGGAGACAGGGATGGTGTCACAGACTGATCTTTAACAGGTGTTTTATATTCTTACAGCTTATCCTTCAATAGTGAGGCATCAGTCTGCAAAGGTGACACCACAGACATGGAAATCCTCCAAGCCATCTGTATTGGTAAGAAATATACCCTGGTGTAAAAGCAGCATGTGCACATCTTCAGTGAGAGAAATATCTGTTCTAGGGATGCCTGAGGCTGGGGTCCTTCAGAAATGACAACATGGAAGCTTTAAGTCAGAAGATGTGTGTGTGTGTGTGTGTGTGTGTGTGTGTGTGTGTGTGTTCCCTGAATCTAGATTTTTTTTTCCCCTCTGTTTGTTTGTTTGGTGTACTAAACTGAATCTAGAGAGGTACAAGTCTTCAAGTCCAGACCCAGATTAAAACTTCTATTCCAGACCCAAACAGTAGGAATAGACAAGCTTTAAAATGATATTTTGTAAAGACAGTATCCTGGTCTAGAATTTGGTCTGAAACTTTTAAAAGCTATATAAATAACACAGGTATTGCTCCAATATCTATAGCACTACTGTTCCTTGCACTGATAATCTTGTACTTGCAGGAGTTAGGGACAGTTAGAAAGCATATATTGTGGAAATACAGGAACCATAAACAAGTGTCTCACTGCTCATATCCTACAGCAGGTAGATGCCATATCAAAGATGAGAGGTCAAATTGTGGTTGTAAACCCCCAGAACTTCCTTAAATCACTCAGTGTGCACTGCTACCACAAAGCAAATACCAGTGCATTATAGGAGGCACCAAGCAATGATGTATTATGTTTTGTATTCTTAAATATACAAGGCTAACAAACAGATAGCGCATAGCCATATAAACACATACTGAATTCATCCATTTTTTTTCTTAGCATCCATTCATACTGTGATCTATTAAGATCTTGCAAGTTCTGAAATAAGGTCTTAAGAGTTTTTACCACCATCTCTGCAGATGAAATCTATTTTTGTATTCATGTTATCTATTTGCAAAAGATTATTTACCATTCCCTAGAAATAAGACTTGTAAGTGGGAGAAGGTCAACAGTCAAGAGCATGCACACACCAGAAGAAGAAAGTACAGCGAATACACAGCACTTACAAAGCAGCTGCTGCAGGGTTGCTGCTATGTCTCTGCTAAATATAAAAAGCTCTTCCATAAGTTGAATAACTGTGAAAGGGAGGTTCCCTGAGACCGTATAATAGCATGTTGAGAAAAAAAACACATTAAATCTTCGCATGTGCTACACAAAATCTCTTAGGAACACGAAAGTTTTGCAGTGTCTTTTCCATCTTGAGTTTGCCACTTTAAAATATGATCTTCAGGTTTGTTTGTGCCCAGATGAAGAACTTTCCCAGCGATTTTAGATACCAGCCTAACCTCTGTCCCAGTGCTACTGTACTGTGAAACTCTGGACAGGAAAGTGAGCTCCCTGTCACCACTGGCACTGGTGAAAGTGTGCAGTCCTCCTGGCGTTAAACGCCATACTACCAGAGAGTCAATATACCATAGACTGTGAACACAAGCTCTATTTTTTATTAATCCCTATAGAGAAAGTGTGGCTAGCTTCTCCCACACAAAGTCACTAGTCTGTCTTATGCATGCACTTGTAGGGGCTATGTTATTTTTATAGCGTCTTTCACTAGATAGCCCTGAAACTTAACAATTAAGTTGATAAATATAAGCATTAAAAAGTCCCCAAATAGATATATGCGCTCTGGACAACAGCAGCTCTGCAGGCACTTTTGCAGTCTATTGACTCAATAATCTAGCTTTTAAAATAGATTAAATATGTATTTAAGTAATACATGTTCTAAAAGGCCTGTAAATATGAATTTTCACAAAGGGCTACGCTACTTAAGGAGGAATATCTTTTAATCCCACAAGGAGTTCCTGAAAAATGAAGCCTTCTTTTTTCTCCTCTTTAATTACATTGGAAATTGAAACCATAAAACAACAACAAAAGGGAACGCTGAGCAGGTGGTATAGGGAGGTGATGCTGAGCAGCAACACATGTTGGCTTTGCTCTATCCATACTTCCAGCCTCCTGTCATGCCTCCTATTAACTGCTGTGATTCACCAAGCTGGAGCAGCTTGGACCTGAGCCATCTCTCCGTCCTTATAAAAGACAAGACCTGCACAGTGACTCCAACTCAAGACAGATTGGACATTGCCAAATGAAGGTTGCTTTTGGTTGAAGAGAAACACTCTCTCTTCAGTGTTTTAAGCACATTCTCATCTTTACTGTCTCTGGGCACTTCTCTACTCCTTAAGAACTGTCTAAATCAGCACATTTGCCAGTTGGTTACTAGAAGCAGTAGAGATTTATCTGAAAACATAAAGCTCCACACATTCAGGACCAACAACTGCACCAACAACTATAAATTAGTCACTGTGTTTTGCAGTCCTTCTAAGGCAACACTACTTTGACAATACACATTTGCCATGTGTTTTGTATTTGTCACGGTGCAGGTAAGAATGAAAATCTTGGGGTAAGTCCTGAAGAGAGCAGATACTAATAGGGACTGTGGCAAATGAGCTGGAAAGACAAAAGAACAATTTCTTAGGTCATACCCTTATCTCTTTTCCACCTCTGCTTCTGTTTACACAAACTTTTAGAACCAGGCCATTTTTTCATAGGGAAACCTCCCTGCGACATATGAAGGTGAGAATAAATAATACATCACTGTGTGAGAATTTCCATGCACCTGAGCTTTTGCCTCTCCAAAGAGAGAACACAAACAAGCACTGTGCGACCTAGTCGATCAGTCACATACTGTGCATGGCTTTAAGCATGAATACTCCCATAGAATGAGTTCTCAGGATAGCAAGCAATTACAAGACACTGGCAGAAGCATAGAAATAAAGGTGACATTCCTTCAGAAACCTCTCATCAAGCCATGAGTCATGGTCTGAGATTTTATACGATGCACAGACTCATTTGGCTTAGGAATGAGGTTCATGCAAAGCATATATATAAATCAAAAAGCACCATTTGCATTTGATAACTCCAGCAACTCCAGTAGTGAAATGAGGTAGTGTTGCTCTGAAAGAGGAAAGACTTTAGGTAGTAAAATAGGGGTTGGTATGGCTGAACTATCTAGGAGGGTGAAGTGCAGACAATGAGAAAAGAAGATAGGTCAAACTTAAATGCTCCAAATTTTCCATTGCAGTCACATTACCGCCCCTTTTACGTGAACAAAGGCAATGGAGCAACTTCCAACGAGGCACCTTGATTCCTGAAGACGTAGAAAGAGCTGGCAGCACTTGGAGTGAAGACTCAGCTGCGGATTTTAGTGGATGTACCTGCTACTATATTAACCTTGCTGCTCTAATCTCTGCCAGGGAGAGGGAAGGTGCAGAAGGGAATACAAGGACTTTTTTTTTTTTTTTTTTTCAAATCCTAATCGTTATGGGATTTCCCCTTGATAGCCATGCAGGCCTTAACATAACCCCATCCTCTGCTGTCAACTCCTTATTCCTTCTCTGCCAATGCCCTTCCTTTGCCTCTGCAGAGCTGGCAGCTCTGCTCCTCCTGGCAAGCATGCCCCCTTGGGTTGTACCACCCTCTTCTCCTTAACCTCCTTATGATCAATTGCCCTGGTCTCCTGACTGTTTATAGGTAGCCATTAAATCCTGGTGAAGGGTACCAAGCTGGGGGCTCACAAGTCTTACCAGAACAGAGTCCACCCTCCTTGACCCCCATCACTCAGAGCTGCACCAGGCTAAGCTCTTGTCATGCCTCTCTGCCCTGTCACCCAGACCTGCCACTGGGTGGGATGGACAGCTCCTGCAAAGACCTGCTCCAGGTACTGGAGCAGGTCTGCACCTTTCTAGAGATAATTGCTGACCCTGCTGGCCAACTTTTGGTGGTGGTACTTCTCTTCAAGGCCCTTTGGTCAGCTCCACACTGCTTGGCTAGGACCTATTTTGAGCTGCCACAGCTCTCGGCCAGCTGCTAGTAGATGACAGAGACGGTTTCTATCCCATTCAAGTACCCCTCCAGCCACCTTTTCAAATTAAAAGCAATATAAAAATCCATCCTACTAGCAGGAGATCAATTAGATGCCACAGGTGTTAAGTTTCTTTCCCCATACCACCCCATAAAATGAAATTGGTTTGTATATATTGGTTCAGGTATTTTTCTTCTGCAATGGGAATTAGTACCAGTCATGTTTGCTCAGGATAGTATTTCCTATTTGCACCCTGAATGGAAGAATCCTATCAGAACCCTAAGTGCAAACAAGACAGAGCTAGTTAACCTTTTCACAACCTCAGAGATTATTTTCCTTTGCCCTTAAACCAAGCAGAGAGGTTAGCTTCCACACTATGCAAAACAACAAACAAACCCCTTTTCTGTCTAATCAACAGAAGGAAGAGGTGCTCTGCAGGATCAGAACCCTGAAACACTAATAAGCAGCTGCAGAA
>JAVCKT010026937.1:20258-33691 GCA_032273925.1 Rhynchotus rufescens | reverse complement strand
AAAATTTCCCAGCTGAAACATTCGTTGTTTGATAAACTTCTAAGAAAATAATTTCAGGGAGATATAATGACTGAATATTCCCAAATTCATTCTTCTGCTAAGAAAATAGCTGCAAGGGAAATCTGTAGAAATAATCAAGAAAAAAAAATCTTATCTCAGCATACTCTGATGTTGAGTAGGCATAAGGGACTTCTGCCCTTTGTAACTAACATAATAACTTTGTGTTTTCATTACCCAGAGAAATTATTAATCCTCATTTGAATATCTCTAGGTGCTCTGCTTTCAGCACATCTAATGACAAGAAGTTCCATTGGAATATCATCTATGATTAAAAAAGTCTAGGACCCAGGACTGGCTTAGCCTAATAAAACCCGTGAAGGAGGCGACAATCCTCTTTGCTAACACATACAAACGCACGGCTCATCTCCCCAACCTGTGATATCAGTCCTGGACCCTGACCTCTGTCACCACAGGGTCAGTTTGCACTAGGACTCACCAAGATAATCTGTACTAAACCAGCCACGCAGGAATTCAAGCTATATTATTCTACTATATTCGTACGGCCATTAGGAACACAGAGTATCACTTTTTACGTGATGATAGAGTTATTGCCAGGCAATTGAGTTATGCTAATCATTAGTAATTTTTTCTTTTAATGTAATATCTTCTCATTTCACAGATAAGTCAGGCTAAAAGTGTGCACATAGTCACAGTTGCTTGACTAATGAGGGGTGATCTGTAAAATGAGCAATTAATTTTAATCACATGTCCAAATTCTCCCCAGCAAAGGGAGGAGTAGAGTTCAAACTCTGTCTCCTAACACACTTCTGTTGAGTGGAGGAGGGATTTTTTTCTTTTTCTGCTTCTTGCAGGTGACTAAAGCACAGTGTGGCGGAGTCCTAATTGGGGGAGGCACTGAAGCAAAGTGAGGGACACAAACTGATCAGGTTCTGCTCCGGCAGAGGGTGGTGGTCACCTAACTGTGTCCTCGGGTGATGGAGGTGCTGGCCTTTCTCCCTGCCGCTTCTCGGGTTCCGCAGGAGGAGAGCCGCGGGCCACCCGTGGGCTCTGCGGGGGCCTCGGCAAGCCCAGACGCTGCTCTGAACGAGCCCGCGAGCTTTCTCTCCAAGACAACTGCATATCAAATAAGAAATCACACAAGCGCTCTTGATAAACAGCAGGCAGCCCTGATCCTGCCAGCTAACAGGATTAATCGAAATGCACACAGACACAGCTGGGCAAAATCAAAACACCGAGCAGAGACTAAATTATACCTCTTAATGGCAAAACCTTTAAGGCTCATTCTCCCTCCATTGCTTTTCCGATTGCTAATGTCACCACTGCAAGCAGGAGCGGCTACGGCCCTAGCCCTCCCGCTCTCTGTCAGGCAATGGTTTAAATGTTAGGGACCCCAAAGTGAGACTCAGCCTGCTTGTTCTTTCAAGAGAGTAGTCCGACTTGCCCCATGTCCAGTCTCTTTTTTTTTTTTTTGCTTTCCGACCGCTTATAATTTTACTTGTTGGATGCAGTTCAGTTGCAAAATGTCTTCCTGTGGTATAGAAACTCACCTACCTGTAAGGAGCTGCTTCCTCTTTAAGGACAACTAAGTCTGTATTTCATAGCAGAAGGGAAAGATGCTTTCTATTTAAAGCAGATGGGTTAAGAGTTCAGGAAGGAAGGATGAAAAGAGATCATGGGAGGAAAGGTTCTTGGAGATGTAGGGATTTGGGAGTGGAGATAGGCTGGTAGTTGGCAGACAAGAAATTACACAGGGCAATTTGTACTAAGAACTCTTCTGACCCGATCTTAAATCAGTTCTTTACAGTCTCCCCTGAGGAACCACAGTAATTTCCTTCAGCTTTTACTCAAAGGCCAGACCCTTCTCTAGGCAACTTCTTTTTCCGCAGGTTGCTTGATGATGTCAAATGGCAATTGCATTACCAGTAAAACCAGTTTCCCTCATTTCTGCCAATCATCAAGTTACAATCCCTGCTACCTGCCATGGAGCACAAGTTCCTGCCTGGAGCTAGAGCTTTGGTAGCTTTTATAGCCTTGCACTGTGCTTGTTTACAGCCTGCCTACAGAGAGGAGCAATGCTGTAGTGCAGTCCATTGTCAGAGATTTCCACTACCCTGCCTTGTCTGTTGTGTCCTTGCTATCATATACATACCTTTTTGCTCCTTCATCTCCCTGCTTTTGCTCCTTTCCCAATATGAGTTCCTCCTATGGCTTCTTCCTCCTCATGCATGACACCTCTTAATGAGTTTCTCTATGGTGCATTTACCCCAAGCATAATTTTTTCCAAGCCAAATGCCCAATAATGGCATTAGAGGAGGTACTGGCAGGATTCCTATAATATTGGGTCCCTAGCCTGGAAAATCTCCATCTAATTTAGATTACACCCTCTATTTGACATCTGCTTTGGCTCATGACTGAGATCTAACAGTTAGAGAGAGAGATAAGGATCCCAGGGAGTACTTGGGAAGGACTAACCAGGAAAAAATATTGCCTTCTACTAGTCCTAGCTGCAGTAGTTTAGATGTTTCATGGGCCAATGTGGGTGACACAAATGGCTGAAGAAATCAATCCATGTGTTTTATTAGCAGAGGAATTGGAGCTCTGAGGTGGGGCCCCCTTGTGAAGGATGAAGGAAACACATCCTTGTCTCTGTACACTCACAGATTTCTGAAAAAAAAATGCAAAAGTCATTGGCAATCTCACAAGCTGCAGTAAGTGCTGCAGAGAAACACTGCAAGAAAAACATCACATCTCCATACAGCTTTTCCCTGATTTTTAGTAAAACTTAGAAAAAAAACAAACAAAAAAACACTAGTTGACCGTGTGTGTGTGTGTGTATGTGTGTTTTAACCTGACAGATCACGGAGATAAAACTCACAGTCCCTGCAGCAAATCAAGAAATCCTGCAGTACCAAAATGAAAAACAGTTTTTTTACAGTAGTCATCTTGCTATTTACATATGTTCTCCCAGCTTCCCTATCTAATTAGACTGCGAGTCCCATATTAACTTATGCTGGCAGATAGCTCCATTGTTTGCTTGTTTTGGGTTTGTGAATGTCTGCAGAGATGAACTGTTTACCCCTGTTTACCCGTTTTGCAGAAAAGGAAGCAAAAACAGAGAGAAGTGAACAGTCAGGTGAGAGGGAGCCTATTCGCAAAGGGTGAGAAAGGCCAAGTCAGTGCTGATGAGGCAATTGATAGTGTTGAACTTATGTGCAGAACTGACTATCTCAAGGGAATTTATATATTTATTAGAGGATCTCACGTATAAGCAAAGGACACAGGGCTTTAGGCACAAAGCTGCTCATCTGTATTTGCTGAGAGTGTAAAAGCAGGGAGGTGGTCTAAAACGTTCCCAGCCCAGCAACTGCAGGCCAAGTTTCAAAGACCACAGCAGCGCTCAGCAAAGAGCACTGGAGGATTTACACCAAACTTTGGTCTAAGTGCAATGAGTAGTAGAGAGAAAAATGCCTGAAAAGGCCCTTAAAACAAATCCAAGCTCTTCTCTCTGTGGAGTTCAGCAGTTAGATCAGTAGCAGGTCTGGCACGACCCCACATCCTACTTTTTTGATAGCTGAGTCAGGTAAAGCTAGGGCAAACTGACATGGATAAGTCTCTGCTTAACCTTAGGTAACCTTGGGCCGCTTTCCAGCATCCCTGACCGTACACTGCCATGCAGGAGCAGCCACTTTGCCTCCCGTTTTCCCTTTCCCTTGTTGAACCAGGAGTTGGAGCAGCCCAGTCCTGCATCCTGGAGCTGGCAAACACTGCTCGGCATATGAGGCTGAAAATCCCTTAGCTGACTCTGCCAACAAGCCTATATCTAGGGAGAGCAGCCTGCATTCAGCTGCCTTTATGGCCATTTTTATCCCTATAAACAATCTGTTTTCCTTTTTCTGGTGCCAAAGACTGAAATTGTGCTTCAAGAGCTAGGGCTCCTATGTTCTATACTTCACTTTAGCACTGACTGACCATGCTGTCTGTGAAGTGCAGACGAGTATCATTAGCAGTTAGGCCAGGCTGTAGGAGACAGATCTATTAACTAGGTTTCACCATCCCACTTCGAATCTTCAGCAAAAATACCGTCGTGACTCAAAAGTTTTTTTTCTATAAAATTATAGTACTTAGGTTTCTGTACATTTTGCAAGAAGTAAGAGAAAGAAATATAGTATTTTTTTCCAGAATGTCCCCATATGCCCCTTTCCGTACCAAAATAAATGAATACAAATAAATCATAGAAAATATGAAGAAAAACAAACTTGATATTCTTTATGGGAGAAAATATTCAAAAAAAGAACTGTTCCAAAAGACAGAGGAGTTCCGAATTCTAACACAGAGTTAGAATACTCTAACTCAGTGCTTCTGTTTCCCTGCCATGTAAAGGGATGATAACATCCACATCTGAGAGATAAAAGTGAGTTTGCTTGAACAGTAAATGCAAAATCCATTTGCCATTCTTGCATGAAAAGGGCTATTGAGACATGTGGCATTAACTGTGCTTTCATCTGACACCCTGCCAACTTGCTTGAAACCTTCCCTTTGCCCACAGCAGGGTCAAAAGCCACTGGCGTGGCTGGGATAGGGCTGTGCTGCCAGCACAAAGAACCCCTTCCGGCATTTTATCTGGTACAGAAATAAACCTATAAGCCTGGGATTTCTGTCCATTGGTGAATGAGTGAGTCAGAGAAGCAGCTAACAAGCAGCCCTGATGTGCCACGAACTGACCTGCAGGCACCTGGAGGCTAAAGAAATCTGGCTCCTTGGTCTTGCCCTATTTGTTTTCTAAACTGCAGAATGAGGATCCCTTTGATTTGTAAGTAAGCACTGCTCCAGGGAAGCGCCTGGCTAGAGGGTTTGGCAGCAGACCCCGGAGCCTTTCCACCTCTAAGCTGGCAGCAGATCTGGCCTGGGTTGTTAGAAGCGAGACGACACCAGGGGCTGGCAAGCTTGCAGTGGCCAGCAGGATGCAGGTTTTAGGCTGCATAGTCCAACCCCTAATTCAGTCATCTCTTCGAAAGGGCTCTGGAGGGTTTGGCAGAAAATGGTAAACAGTGGGGTTATTGAAAGAAAAACTGCCTAAGTTGCTACTGGCACTACCCATGCAAGCTGATCCATGCTGTTATGCTTTACCTAGCTGGGGAGGGCTTGGATGGGAAGACCCTGGTGCAGAGTGTTTGCTCCATTTGCTCTGTGATGGGAAATGAAACAGTTATGTACCTTGCCAATCTACCTAAATTGGGATCTCACTGACCCTGAGCAAGAAAAGCACTTTGATAGTATGAAAAACCTGATATACGCTGGGTCTTCAAGGAGCACAAAGACCTTCTGACAGTAAAACTATGAAATGCTATCTTGCTTCTGTACTCCTCTCACACTGAGGGGAATTGTAAAGAAGGCAGCAGCATTAATTATTGATTTCAAACAGAATTAATACAGAGGGAACATTTACCAGAGCTGATAAAATGTGCCTTGCAAGATCTTTATCCTTAGGTCAATAGCACAAACAAGGCAGCACAGCCCCTTGGATGCTGAACAAGGTGTGACGTCTTAAGCCTGTCAAAGCAGAAAGACAAACGAGCCCCTCAGGCTGTAGAGTTTTCATGAGCTGGTCACACATCATCCATGTCCGCTTTCGGGGTTAAGATGATTTCTCCCTTTGCTTGGATGGAGAGCAGCCTCCTCAGAGACCACAGCCTCTGCGTGCTGGAGGCATCCCTGAGAATGGCACATCCCTCCCTTGGTGTGCACACACTCGTACTTACATAAATATTGTCAATGCACATAAATCTGCATAAATTAACCCCCTCCCTTGCCTCAGTGTTTGGTAAAACTCTAATCAGCAGAGAAGAAGGAAAGAATAAATTTAAGATAAAGGAGTAGATCCTGAGATTCTATGAGACCTGTGCAGTCCTCAGCTCTGTTTAAGATAGTATAAAATGGAGTATCTCATAGGATAATGCAAAGATTCTCCCACTGCCTTGAGACTTGATGGTTTATGACCTAGCTTTATTTATTTGCATACACAAACTAACCTGCTTTATAAATTACAGCTGAAGGAGGGGACATTTTTCTCTTCCTTCTTCCAGGAAGCTTTATATTCATCAAAGTTAATTGCAATTGGCCGTTAGTTCCTATAAATAATCAGTTACACTGCCAAGACACAGAATAAATCCACCCAAATTATGCTAATACGTAGAGTTTTGAAAAAGTTTAATCAAAGTTTTGATATGAAGTAGCAATAAGCAAAAAACTTCCAGTTTTTAAAGCTCCCCTGTCTGCAAGTGTCACAAAGTTGCTAGAAACAGGCAAGAGCAGTGGAAGCTTCAGAGGCTGGGTGCTGAAAACCAAATAAGCATGGCACTGTCCTCTACATATCTTCAGGGATGAGTTTGTTTCACAATCATCAGTGGTGTAACAGTGGTACCGTATGCCTTGCCATGGCCTACACAGGGCCTTAAGAATGGAGGGACATTAGTACAGGTTAATAAGATCTAAGGCATCTGTTTGAGACACAACTATATACTGCCAACCTCCCACCTACCTTCCTATTGCATGATGAAAATGCCTTGTTCGGCCTTTTCCCCTTGGTCTGTAGCTCCAAACACCAGCCTAGCTTCCATCTCTTCCCTACTGAGGGTGATGTTTCTTGCTTTGCACTTGTCAGAGATAACCCCAGCTCCAGCCAAGCTGCAAGGGATCAGAATCATTCCCAAATGCCTCTGTCTTATGCTGCTCAGCTACTGGAAGGGAAAAAAAAAGGAGAGGGGGTTAATCACATATATGTGTGTATATACAGACATATGTATAATATATATATGCACCCAAGACAAAAGCCATGATTGAAATGGCCTCGTGTTCCAGAAATAGGAAGTGCCTGCTGATGTCAAAAAACAGGGGAAATCAGAACGTGCTGAGAAAAACCAGGAGCATGACCAGCAAGGAATCCAGCTGACAAATTACATTGAGAAAAGATCCTTTCAAGCACAGGGGGCAGCAAGTTGCAGTTCTGATTGAATAGACTTGTTAATAAAAATACATTGAACAAAAAAATGAAACGGAGAGCAAATCCTTTCAAATAAGGTTTCAGTCCTGCCTTAAGTTCATGGCTTTATTTATGAGTTCTACTGTCCGCGCTCTCTGTACAGGACTGTAGGAGAATAGAACAGAGATGGAAACAGACTGAAACATCTCATGTCCCAGTCTGACACACAAAGTCTCAGCACCAAAATTCCACCTCCCCAAACTTCACTGTGTTCCAAACCACCAGCCCTGGCGTGGGCATCTCTAAAAGCCGCCCAGCCTGCCTGCCCTTGCTTAGTATTGCTCCACTTTTGCTGCCGCCTTTGATGCAGAAACATGGTGAGAACCACTGGAAGGCCTGCAAGTTGTTTAAAGGAGTCTCTCCTATACTTGCCACCCCCTGAAGTTAAAATATAATGAGAGCCATAAATAATAAATAAATTGACAATTCTTTTTCATGTCTGCAGAGAGCCTATTCTCTACAACCTCAAGGCTATGCAGCTTTTAGAATTTTTAATGACAGTGGAGTGGGGGGAGATAGAGAGTTTTTCTTCTTGATTTTTAAAGATAAACACAGAATTCCTGATTTTGAAGCTTTAAGAAAAATATCAAAGAAATGAGATTTAGTTGGAAAAAATCATCTCTTTCGATCCAGTGCTGCTCCCAGGAAGATGGGAGGAAAGCAGAACAAGTTTTTCTTGTAACAGCCTAAGAAAAACACTTACACCCACCAGACAGATTTTTTTTTTTAATGACTTCATATACAGCAATTTGAACAAATTCCTTACATGCAACAAGATTTTTGGAAATAAAAGCAATATCTGACAGATGTATACAGAGGAAGAGTGAATAGGGAAAGAGGAAACTGATATGTATTTGTTATCATGTAAGTTTGGTTCTTTCTGTGCTAGGGAAATGGAGCTAAGATCATTGAATTCAGTACACAGGGCAAAAGAGTAGGAAAACTCATGTGCTCATACTTGAAAGAGGTGATACTAGGGCAATTCAAGCAAAATGAGACAGGCAAGTGGGAACTCCGATATTCACCTCTTGGTTCTGCCTCAGTAAAGTCTGCTCTGGCTGCTTTTTCCTTAATGATGCATTTTAAGATGCTGAAGAGAAAATTTCAGGATGAAATAGAGGCACTAGGGTGGAGAGAAGGGGTATCCTGAAATTTGAGTACAATAGGATAAAGGAAGGCAAATAGGAATGGGTAGAGGAAAAACAAAACAAAACAAAACAAAAAAAAGCTTAAGAATTGGAAGGAAATCAATTTCACTTGGTCTGGTGCACAGAACTCCAGCTTTACAGTATCTCTTTACTTCCACCAGTGCCCTGCTCTCCCCAGAGGCTGAGTCAAATGTACAGGAGACCTGTGCTTGTAGTTAACTCTCTGGCCAGTTACTGAAGTTCAGCAGTGGTTTTGCTTTTGTTTTCCCAAGCACCAGAATAACACAGCTAATCCTGCAGAATAATGTTAACATAATCAATGTGATTATGCCCATGGGAAAATGTCAGCCACTGCAGATAAAAATTGTCAAAGGTATCCAGAACAAAACGCAGTAGCAATCTTTGCAATGAGCTTATATTTGGCTTGGTTTTGTTCTTTAATTATTTTCTATCCATTTTTTCGTCCCTCTACTCAATAAAATAGAAACAGCCACTGCAGAATTTCTGAGCATTTCCCAAGAAAGACAGTCTGGTATTAAGGCCAAAAACTAGGGAGAAACCCTAGCTTAGATACCTGAAGTTTGGAAAATGTCCTGGAGCTGGCTTGAGGCTTCCTTTTCAGAGGGCAAACACTAGCATTTCTTCACTCTTGAAAAGGCGCAAAACAAACACTGAAAAAGTGGAATATCTGAGATCTTGAAAACACTTCCCATACAACTCTAATTAAGTGATTCTTCTAGTGCTCCCACAGCCATACCTGAACAAGAACTTGAGTCCTGTACGCATATCCTGAGATTCTATTTTTGGAATGAATAATTTCCTGCTAATTTGGGAAAAACCTGGAGTTTGCTTTTGAAAGTGCAGCATTTTCTTTCTTGAGTACTTCAGATCGCAGCAGCTAGCAGGGGGCATCTCTCTCAGAGAGTGCTGTGTCTGCACTAAGGGCTGCAAGGTACATTCTTGCTGTGTGAGCATCGCTCTGATATCTCCTGTCAGCCACCCTGTTTGCAGCTGCAGTGGCAAGGAACCTTCAGTTCAAGTTCCCCTTCTGAGGGTCAGTGTTTCCTCTTCTCCACAACCACCTCCTTCAGTATTTCTTTCCTTATTTTTATCTCCCAATACTTCTAAAAGCTCCGAGATGATCCCCAGGGCCATACAAGAAAATAGAAATTGAATGAAGATTAAAATGCTGATCGAGAGCTGCTAATATCCCTCAGGAGTTATACAAGCATCCACTTGGAATGAGTCCCATCTGGATAACAGTGAGAAATGTTCAAGAACAAACTTGAAGGTTAGTTAACATGTTAGCTTTCCCTGGATCTCACATTCTCTTTGACTTTCATCTCTTTTTTCTTCTGAGAAGCTCTGATGGTCCTCACCAAAATTTGGCCAGATTAGAGCTGCCCCTGCTCTGTGGAGTTACATGGGCCACTACTTGGTTGGGAAAACCTGGATGTTTTCCCAAAATATGCCACTGTCTCACACGTGACTTGGGCAAAGCCCCTTTACCTGCTCAGACCTCCACCCAGGGATGTCCAAGTGAAGAGAAAAGAATCTCACTTATCAGTTCATCATCCTTTTAGGAAGATCTCAGATGAGGAATTTTCCTGATAGGTGGATGCATAGTGTATTTCTGCCCTACTCTCTGCCTGATTCCCCCAGAGCTTTGTTTTATACAAGGCACAATACTTCTTAACTCCCTTTTCCTGCTGTATTTCAGCCTCTCTCCTTGCTGCTATTCAGCAGTGTTTGCAGGCGATTAGCTATTTATTTCACCCAATTCATCAAGTTCTCCCTTAATGCCTTTGTTTTTGTCATAGATTTTTATGTGTGTGTGCACATGTCAAATCTAGGCAGGAATGTGTTTGAACATTTAGCCAGATTAGCTTGGGTTTTATTTATTCTTGCTGGGACTTGCACTCCAGCCCTTGGCTGACATTATATTAATTGTTTCTGTTTCATTATCCTTACTTACAAGGAAGAGGAGGGGGATTTGGGCAAAGAAGAAAGTCTCATATGCCTTGCAAATATGTTTTATCTCCTCTTTGATTCCTCACCAGCTTGTTCCAGCACTGACATCCTCTTTGAGCCACTAACAGTAATGCTTCTTGCTTCTCCACAACTCCATCCCGCTCTGGACTCTAATTTTTTGGTCTGTCCTTCTCCTTTGGCACTCAAGACACTATATTTCTCCTCCTCTCGCTAACCTGGTCCTTCCTCTTAATATCTACACTGTGGACTGGGTACTTCTCATCTCACATCTTGCTAAACTCCTTTCTCCCACACTGAAGCCTCCTGAGCCTTTTTGGTCCTCTTCAGGTTGCTCTTCTTGCTGTTGCTTCCCACGTCCTCCCCCCATATGTCAATGCAGTCCCAGACCCCCCCAGCTTCCAGCACTACCTGCTTGCACCCTGCTGCACACACAGCAGGTACTGGCCAGGACTCTGCATTCCCTCTTGTTGCGCAGACATAACTTGCCTATAACCAGCCCTAGCTAAGTCACAGCAATTAATTCAGGGTAAGTTAGGGATGCAGTCTACAAGGGGGATGCTTTGGAGCCTGAAACATACTTGAGCTCATGGGAGGAGAGACAGATGCAATTGCACAGTAAATGGAGTGTGAAGTGATTTCAAACCCATCCCTTCCCTGTGCCCCCTTGAGACCAAGGACCCTCATTGCTGGTTATCCGCAGCTCACTGCAGCGAGCAGTTCTAGGTTTGCTTTGAAAACCAGGTTGCAAGATCTTTCCTGTCTGCTCGCACTACTCAGTGTTTTTTTTGCTGACACATCTGAGACCCAGCTGCTTCCGCAGGCGCCCTGCACGCTGTAGATGCAAGGCCTTGGTCACTAACCTGCAACAACAGTGCTCACAGAAAGAGCACTAAGTCCAACAGCTCTCTGCATTGGAGAGGGACATGGACTGTACCTTTGCTCCCTTCCTCTCAAGGGCAGGCAACAGCCCTTAAGCCCTAAGTCTACTCCCAAATACTACTTTTAATGAGGTCAGGGTGATTGCAGTTGTGAAGCTGCAGTGGGACATAACTGTCCATGGCTTATTGGCTTACTTCTTTCTGCCTTGCAGCTTTCTGGAGCAATATATGGAGCAGTTACCAGGTGCCTCTAGCTGCCTTTGTGGCTGGCAGGTTATTTATATGCAAATTCATCACCAGTGGTGGATGCTTATAAACATGATAACAAAATCTTCTGTGGAGATGGGACACGGATGAGACGTGCAAGGGCCTTTTGATCCAGCCAGAAGAGTTCATATAGGATTATCCACATTCAATTAGATAGCTTCAAACAGAGAGATAGCCACTCTGCTGACACACAGATTGCTAAACTGGGATCATGTCTGAGAGCTGGGAAAGGCACAGGAGAAATACCTTGGGAAATGTATTTAGCCACAAATAGGCTGCATTGAAACAGCAGCTCATGCCCACCTCGAGGTCAGCAGTACAGCTTTCCTATTACAGTAACTAGAAAGGTAGCATTCAGATTCCTGCTCTGTTTCTCGTGTGTCTGCAGAAACTCCTTAACTTCTGATACACTCAGACAGAGGGCCACGGTGAGTTTGCAGAGCCCTTCCTGTCCTATTCACGTGTAGGTTTCCCTCACTTCTGTTTCAAATGCAATACCCCATGTTGCTTTTCTTCTCTAAAAATCTACACAAGGACCAAAGAAACATCTTCTCAGTGGCTTTACCTTTGCCTCCTGTGAGGAAATGTGTTTCCCTGCCTTCTGAGAACCTTGTTTGAAACAGGGGACACTATTTAACCGACTGGATTTCCTCTCAAATTTCCCCAGGCCTCTGCAGTCTGGTCATGGCCATGCTCAGCAAGACTAGCTGAACAGTCAAGTCCTCTCTTTGCACCTTTGCAAAATAAGCTCCTATTATCTCAAATGTAGATGTTTTGAGACCTTAAATGAAATGTATTGGAGTGGCTTTAAGAACAGTAGATTCAGATATCTGAAGAGGCCATACGGGTCACGGAAAAAAAAATCCTACACAGCACAGTCTATAATTTCTGTGAGAGCAAAATTATATCATCGTAAAAAGCCCCATAATTTTGAGCTTAAACCGGAGAGGTCCTAGATACTTAACAAGTCCTCTCAAGTTGTCTTACTGCCAGCAGTAGCATCTGAACACCCTGCTCACAAGCTGGCACTAGCATTAAATGTTGGGTACTTTCCTACACACACAGGTTGTTAGTACCCTAATATTTTGTTTTAGGAGCAGAAGAATTGAGAGGGAAAGGACAAACTTTCCAGGAGGGGCCTTCCTGAAAGTCCCCTATGATGAGTGTCATCTAATTCCTTGAAATGTAGAGCTGCTTTTAAGCTAACAGTTGCAAGAAGAGGCATTCACTTCACTTGACTTGGACGCCAGTGCACAGACCCACCCATGACCTCCCATGGCTCTGAAGAGGAGGCGCTGATGGCCATAGTCATGTCAGCTGCTCCATCAAGCATGCCAGTCCCTTCCTCCACTCTCCCAAGAGGAAGACTGGAGGCACAGTATGTCACAAGCGGTGTAAACCTCTGTGACAAACCCTGTCAGCTCCTGCTTGCCCTGTCTTGACAATGTTAGGAAGTTTGGAGGCTTCATGGAGCCTCGGGCATTTAGACTTGTCTTCCCTTTCGGTACCTGCCATTACTATCTAAGCAAAGAAGGAGAAAGAAAGGAATAAGAAGAGAAAAAAGTAATACAGGAAGGAGAGATCAGCACAAGAGTTCAAAACCACATTGGTATCTAGCAGACAGTTAGCCAAAACTGAGCTTAGAAACACACCACTCTTCTCTCCGCAAGGCTACTAAAAGTACCATCTCATCGGCAGAGCAAAATCTGCAGTTACATTCTTCCAATAACCTCTTGCTAACTCATTCTCCCTCCTCTTCAGTTGGCCAAGGAGAGGTGCCCTATGCAGTACTGTGATAGACTTGAGACCTGATTTACCTCCTGCTTATGCCAAATCAGCAGCCGCCCGATCCTAGTGAGCTCAGCTGCACTGACATTGCTGCTGTCTTCTCTTGCTCCTCCAAATACCTCTTTCTCTGAGCTGCACACTCCTACATCTGGACCCAGGGCTTCTCAGCTCTGCCAGCTGGCTGTATCCCGGACATTGGCCTTGGGAACAAAGTTGCTACCTGCCAATTTTTGTCTCATGAGGGT
Source organism: Rhynchotus rufescens (assembly GCA_032273925.1). Lineage (NCBI taxonomy): Eukaryota > Metazoa > Chordata > Aves > Tinamiformes > Tinamidae > Rhynchotus > Rhynchotus rufescens. The sequence continues at coordinate 20,313 of JAVCKT010026937.1, read as the reverse complement.
GAGACACTGGCAAATACCAATCTGTAGCAAAGCTGCTGATATCAAAAAGTGAACT